>VMDO01012501.1:0-61955 GCA_007922755.1 Pedetes capensis | reverse complement strand
ATCCCTGTGACTTGCGGGATGGGGGCAGGAGGGTCTCAAGCCCAAAATCTGTGCAGCCCAACAAGAGCCTATCTCAAAAAGCAAAAAATGTATGGGCTGGGGCCACAGAGTGTCAGTCCAGTTTCCACAAAGGAAGCAGGCTCAAGACCCTGTTAACAGTAAAAACATATTATCTTGAGGATGGAGCCTGAACTAATTAGTACACCCAGTTCGACCAGGTGGATTCTATAATGCAGGGTGCAATGTTCCCGATAGAGCTCAGGGTGGCAGTATTTCCACACAATCCGCAGTAACCATCGGTCTCATTGGGTCCATATAGCCAAGCTCTTCATAACAATCTGGATTTAATTGGGGCTCCAAGTGCCCAAAGAGACTGTTCCACGAAACACTCACGACTACTGTACTGTTCGAGAGGCAGTGGAACCTGTGGGGTCTTCCCTGAAGTTCTCCCTGTCCCACGTAGATCGGGCGCCAATTCCCCAAATCAGAGATTTTGTCCCCACAGCCTTGTCGTGTGCTGCGGTCGCGCTCGAACTTCTCCGCCAGCGGCAAGCTGCGCCGCCAGTTTCCGCCGAAAAGGAGCTCCCTGGCCGCGCACGACTTAGCCACCTCCACAAGCCCCAGACCTCTCCGCAGCACAGTGGGGTGATTTGGGCTCACCTCTGATGTGTCTGGGATCCGGGCATATGTGTGCCCAAATTTCTGTGGAGTTCGAGACCGTAGGGCTGACCCGCCACAACAGAAGGGAGGGGAGCCGTGTCTTAGCTCTAGACGCGGATCGCTGGCACCGGCTTCCCAGTTCGCTCCGTGGCCGCTATGGAGGGTGTTTGTGGGCCCCCTCATGGTGACTCACCTAGGAACTCTAGCCTGTGTCCCACAGGCATGGTGAGAGTGTGTTGCCAAGGTTGCACTCCGTGTTGGGTCTGGGCCCGTGGGTGCATGTGCGTGAAATCCCCTCCAAGTCTCTGGGATTCTATCCTCTGTCTGTGTGATGGCGAAATGGTGGCGGTCCCGCTGCTGGCCACTGTGTAGCTCCTCTGAAGCCTAATCCTTGATTTCAGTGCACGCCTAGTTTCATTCTCTATCTCTCAAACTAAGTTATCTCTGTTTCTATTTATTCAATTTGATTTTTAAACCCCTAATCGAGGCTTCTTAATGCTCCGGAACAGAAGGTGTGTGTTATCTGTCCGCCATCTTGACTCCGCCCTCAAATCTGTTCTTGAGATGGTCTCTGAACTCAGGTGAGATATACTTAAGGTCACACCTTGGCTATTGTATGCTTGTTCTAATTTTTCTCAATTTCAGTTTGAACCTGCATATGAGCAGTTGATTGTCTTATCTACAATCAGCACCTGGTCTTGTTCTGACTTTTGGTATTGAGCTTTTCCATTATCTCTTTCCACAAATGCTGTTAATATGGTTCCTGCATTCTCCACCTGATGAAGGCCATGTGTATAATCATTGTTTATGTTGGTGAAAAAATTTCAAAGCATTTTTTAGTGACATTTGTCTTCCTATTTTATTGCCTCATCATATCAAAATAATAAAAATGTATAACTCAAAATGCTATGTAAGGATAGACCACTGCTTGACTTCTCTGGCATTTTCACCCTCTTTGAATGGCAGTGTCCATAGTAGCACCAGTTTCTTACATGTCAGACGAATGCTTGTTTGCGTGTGCAGGAAGCCTCCCCACCCCCACCCCCTGTTTCTTTCTCCCACTTCTCTCCACTGGGTCAGTATGACCAGACCTTTAACAACATGACTGATCTTTGCAAGACCTAGCTTCTAGTTTGATTGTTTTTCTGTTTTTTCTATCCTTTCAACTTTCAGTTCTGCGTTTCTGTAGATGAGACTGGAAAATCCAGTTATTCTATTTTCAGTCAAAACCAGTTTTCAAACCCTTTACTTTGTTGAGAAATAAAATTATGAAATCATATAGAAATCATCATAAAATGTCACTGAACTGAGAACAAAAATAAATGAAATCCATTCAAAGAAAAAGATATGGGAAAGTGGTAAATGAGTCAACTCTGAATTTTCATAATTGGCTATGAAAACCCTGGAAAATCATCTTCTGTTTGTATTATTTTCCTTATATTTGAGATATTTTGTGAAATAATAAGATGTGTAGACCATTTAAGAATAGTGGCCAACACAAGGCTCATGTTCATGACAGTTATTATCACAAAACTTCAGTGTATTCTCTCTGTTGTCAACTTCTTCCTATTCCCCAAACTCTTGAAAACCATTGGTCTGTTTCCTGTATCTCTAGTTGGGCTTTTTCCAAAAAGTCATATAAGTGGAATCATACAATATATAACTTTCAGAGTTTTGCTTCTTTTCCTTAGGAAAATGTATTTAAAAAAGGGGGGGGGAGATAAGAATGATGTCAATAAAAATGGACTAGAAATCGCATGTAATTGTTCTAACAAGATAAAAACAAAGATCACCACAGGAAAAGTTTCTATCTTAAACAGAACATATAGAAAAATACTACTAAGTAAAAGATAGAGAAGACTTGGTTAGGAAACTTAGATGGGAAGGGGGGGAAGCATAGGGGAGGGAAAGGGGTAACCTATATGAATAATGTTTATCAAAATGCATATATGAAAATTGTCACAATGAAAAGCATGTCAAAATGAATCACATTATGATGTACATTAAAAATTTCTAATAAAAAAGAGTCTTCTTGATGGTCCTCAATTTTGATTGCTGAATAGTATTCCATTGAATTACTATGAAATAAGTTTGTTAGATATATATTTATTGAAAGTCATGTTGATTGCCTACAGGTTTTGGTGATTATAAATAAAGCTACTATAGCTCGTTTTGTACAGGTTGGAATTTAGTGACTTAGCTTGAATGTCTAGAAGTGGCTGTAACAGTCTGTTTATTGGGGAATTGGTACTTGGACTCATGCAATGGAGTAGAGTTAATCAGTTGAAGAATATATTCATCAAAAGAATGAATGAATCCTTATTGAAGGCAGTTAAAATCATTTGGACTGCTTACAGTTTCTATACTTCATGCTCAGCATCCAGTTATAAATTACTGCACATGTTAATCAGATATTATTGGAAATTAAGGAAAAGCACATTATGTAGACCAAATTATAGGTGACCTAGATATTGAAGAAAATAGCTATATACTTGAAACTTGCTGAAAGTGTAGATCTTAAATATTCTCACCACAAAAGGTAACTTTGTGAGATTAATTAGCTTAATTGTGAAACCATTACACAAGTATGTTGTTGCTGTTGTTAGGTGTCATTGGTATAACATATCAAAACAACATTTTGTACATATTAAGAATATACAATTTCATCACTAATGCCTAAATAAAACTGGGGAAACTTTTCAACAAGAACTTAAAAATGTTAATGGTTAGGCCAGGTATGGTGGGACAATCCTGTAATCCCAGCACCTGGGAAACTGAGGCAGGAGGATTGATGTGAATTTGAGAGTAGCTTGTGCTAGGCCAGGCTGGGCTACACAGTGAGACCCTGTCAAATCAAAAACAAAATAAAACAAAAAACAAACAAACAAAACCCTTAATGGTTAATAAGTTCAAGAAAATGGAAAAATAAGTAGAGAAAAAGCAGAAAAGAGGGAGGATTTCATCAGAAAATGGGATTCTGTTAATAATATCAAATGAGTATTCTAACTGAAGACTATAGTATCTGAAGTTAAGAGTCCTTAGCTGTTTTTAAAGAACTCTGTAAATTATCATAAAGTTGTTTGTACAATACAGAGATGATACATTTCTTTGAAGTTTGTTAACACTTAATTGTGAAGTAATATGAGGCTTGTTAGCACTTAATTATAAAGCAATATGAATATCTTGGCTTTCAAAATTGAAAACTTCGAAGAGGAAACATCTTTCATAATTCTTCATAAGTGCAATGGCCATTACGTTGTTGTTGTTGTTGTTAGGTGCCGTCGATTTGGTGTGCTACTCATAGTGACCCTACTTACAGCAGGTGAAACACTACTGTCAGTGCTTTTCTGCTATTCATGGGGTTTTCAATGGCTGATTGTTTCTTGGGAGTGGGTTGCCAGGTCCTTCTCCCAAGCCTACAGAACCTGGTGTTCCCAGGTGGTCTCCCATTCAAGTACTAACCAGACCTGACCCTGCTTAGCTTCCAAGATCTGATGGGATCAGACACCATAGTAATATGGCTGCAGGCTTAGCCTTTACTTTACTATATAGTTAAAATTATAATCCTCACCAGTAAATCCCGCTTTACCTGGTGATTATTATCAGTGTGTGATTGTTTGTCATCATACATCATTATAACATAAAACAATCTTAGACATGACATACACCAATCCAGGAAAGTAAGGAGTGCTTAAATTCTGTTACAGTTTTTAGAAATGTTATCTCAAGCCTGGAAAGATATTAAAACTGGATAAATTGATTTTCATTGTTTTTATACTTATGAGTAAAATACCATATACTTTTTAAATATTTAAAATAAAATTATTTTTAGAAAGTTAAGATTGTAAAGAACAATGATGCCAAAATAATTAAGAAATTGAACAATCTTTAAAATTTAGTTATAATTTTATAATGGCAGATTTTGTTATTGTATATTTTGCTTAAAGACAATATAGTCATATGAAAATTCAGTCTACTATAATGTTCACTGAAAATTATTACAAAGTTATAAAGTTAAGCTCTCTCATTATCTGAATAAATGCAAATATTGAAGTACGAATGAAAAATTTTTTTAAAATATTGAAATCTAGTAGGAGAAAAGTCATTCCTTTGAAGAATTTCATAAATTCACCTGTGTGATTTCTAATTACCCTCAGGTACTTATATATTTTAATTTACAAGATAAAAGTTTGGAGAAAGGGATTATTATACAGAAAGATTATATGGAACAATTGATCTTCGATCATTTGGACAGTGAAGACTGAGTGAAGGGTATTAAGAATGGAGGAATGAAAGAAAACACAGGATGATTTTTAAATTATAAACATTAATAAAAGTGTCAGTTGTAGGATAACAAATCAACTCTTGACTTTGTGACCCAATGTATTAAAATTGAAAAGGAAGATGGAGAACATTCATCTCTGCACAGATGTTATTTTCAATATCCATGTAATTTCCTCCAAAGATAATAAGTAACACTTACTGAGGTTGTACTCAATTGAAGTCACCATTCTGGATCCAAGAAAAACTCCGTTCCACCAAAAATTGCAACATACTTGAACCCTAATACCTTGCCTCTCTCACAATGTTTTATTTCCAATATAACAAAAATATCTTAGGATTTGAGTTGATTATGGATACTCTTAAAATTGAGGACAGAACACTTTTGAGAGTAGCATCTTTCTATACACTTCCGTAGGGCCCCTATCACCTCTTTGTTTCTCAGGCTGTAGATAATGGGGTTGAGCATGGGGGTCACTATGGCTCCCAGCACAGAAACTATCTGGTCTTGCAGAGGTGTGTGGGAAGAGGAGGGTGTCATGTAAATGAAGATGGCCTGACCAAAGTAGAGGCTCACAACAGTCAAGTGGGAGGAGCAGGTAGCCAGGGCTTTATTCTTCCCCTTGCGAGAGTTCATCCTGAGGACAGTGAGGAATATCAGAGTATAGGAGACCAGGATGAGAATAAATGGGACCAGGAGAAAGACAATGGATGACACAAACTTCACCATCTCATAGACTGAGGTATCTACACAAGACATTCTTAGAATGGCAGGGATCTCACAGAAGTAATGATTAATCTCCCTGGAGCCACAGATAGGGAAATTCATTGGGTAGATGGTGTGGACGAGGGCTGCAAGAACGGCACCAGTCCAGGCTGAGACAGCCATCAGCAGGCAGACCTTGGGGCTCATGAGGACTGTGTACCTCAGGGGGTTGCAGACAGCCACATAACGGTCATAGGCCATGAGGGTCAGGAGGATGCACTCTGCAAGGCCAAGGGTGAGGAAGAAGAACATCTGAGCTGCACAGGCCAAGTAGGAAATGTTCTTCTTCCCTGTGAAGTAGTTGGTGACTGTCTTGGGGACCGTGCTGGAGACGTAAGCCAGGTCAATGACAGACAGCTGACTGAGCAGGAAGTACATGGGGGTGTGGAGGCGAATGTCCAGCCAGATGAGGACCATCAGGATGGTATTTCCAGCCACAGTGGTGGTGTAGATGAGGAGGGTGACGAGGATGAGGAGATTAGGGTAACTGCACCCAGGGAAGAGCCCCTGGAGGATGAAGTCAGTGGAGGTTTTATTCTTCTGGTCCATGTTTTTACTCAAATTTTCTTATTTGAATTGAGAATCTACCCAGGAAAAATAATATCACACAGAATGTGGCGTTTGATTAAAATAATTTTTGGCTCTCGGTTAGTACCTCTTCTTTATTCACCCATGATCAGGACTTTAAAACTGTACATTTCCATAGAAGAGACATTTAAAAAAATTCTATTAAATCAAAGCACCTTTACTAGAATGTAACAAAACCGGAACCTAGAGTTAATCTGGTTTAGTCAAATGACTATTTAGGTCCTTTGGTTGATAATAATTTCTAACTTAATCATACTTTCCATCATAGTTTTGAATTTTTTATGTGCAGTAGGCTCTTGGCATTCTTGAGTCTTGTATATTCCTCATTTGAATCTTCTATTCTACCCATTTCTGCTTCAGAGGGTTTCTTGACCTTTCCTCAAGGTCCCTTCACAGCTATACTCAGGAAAACTTAACTGTTATCCAAATAAACGAGGCTGCTTTACTTACTCATGTCCATAATTTGCATTTTATTCAGTTACTCCATTTTATTCTTAGAATAATTTTAAACTTTCTCTTTGCTCTTGAATAATCTCCTTAATTTAAGTGATAATGGCCATGTCACCATGTAAATGTTTCTGCTATTATTCATTCTTCATAGAATAACATTTAAAAAATCTTAAATTATTTTAAATTATTATAGGAATAAAGTCCTACAAATGATTTTTAAGATCTTTTGTTTGCAAAAGTGATATCTCAAGGTTAGTAGTCACCATGTTCTTCTTTCTTCTTAGGACAAATATAAACATATCTTCATCTATCTGACAAGTACCTCATAAATATTCAATCCACAAATCCATAAGTAGAATTCCATTGTGTACCTTGAAAATTTACATTCAATTTTTTTCATTTTGAAGCAATACGACTAGCCATTTTACTTTCATTATCCAGATTATACTTTAAATACATTATTGCATCCAATCTTATGTTCTTGTGACTTTTATCTGAGATAATGAAAATAATACATCGTATGATGCCTGATAGTTAATGGAAAGAGAGGAGCATTTGCAGAATCACACTTTCAGGTTAAAGTTATGATTAGCTTTTGGCATCTCTTCCTACCTGGACAATTTGTTTCCTTAAGGTACCATAGACCATGGATGCCTCTGGGGTCCCAGGCTGCTTTTTGGAGATCCTTCCCTCATAGTGCTTCTCTGTCTTCCTGACTTAAAAATCCTTCACTCTGGGGAGTGAGATGGTGGGAGAATACCCTTGAAGATAATGATAGTGGTGCTGGATTATCACACACAAAATATAACACATTGTCTAAAAATTAACATACAAGGGCTTTTAACTATGGGAAAGCCAATGAATTATAGCTGACAGTGGGAAATAGCAAAATAATATCCTCTATGAATGATAAAGCACAGAATACCATGTCTGGCACATAACTTGATGATCAGTTATTGATATTTCTGTGCTTATATGCAAGCCCTCTTTTAAGTGTCAAATAATCATTTCAAGACAAGATTAGGCATGAATAAGATGTGACCTTTTATATTGAAAATATTTTAAAGTTTTATAGGAATAGGTTAACAGTGAATGTACTTTCGTGAGAAATATCTTGGTTCTGTAAACATCTTGTGAGCTTAGAAATTAACATATAGCTCAAGGGTTTGGTTTTGTTTAGCTTCTTCAAGATTATAATAAATCAGTAGCAATTGATGAAATGATTGGACACATACTTTAGCACATTGAAGTTACACTTCAATAATAAACTATATAATGTCAGATATAATCTTGACTAAATGATGCACAAACAGTATATTACCAAAATTACTGCAAAATATTTTCTGTCAAAAGATATATGTTTTTGTTCTCATATAGTTAATACTGATGACCTTTGATGAGATAAGGAAAAATATTCTAACTCTGTGGGAGGCCTCTGGTACAAAAAGTGAGTGTTTAGCTTCAGAAGTCACATTTCCTGTAAATAACTCAGCTTATTCACATTTCTCCATTGCATAAGCCATGAATCTGAGTAATTGACAAAGCAGCTCTGCAGAAATATTTCCATGTGAATGACAAAAGGCACACCCTATGGTAACTGTGTAGACAGATTGTTCCCACTCATAACTCTCTCTGCTCTTCTCATATCTCTTAATCTCTCCTTCTAGATTGTCCAAGCAACAGTTGTTTTTGAACTATAGAATATGAACAGTGCTTCTCCTATCTCTAAGTGCAGTAATCCTAAATGATCAATACATCTGGAGGGTATTACTGATTTCCTTCAATGGCAATATTAACAGCAACGATAATTACAGTAACTGTAGCCAACACTTACTGACCTGCAGAGTCCTTTGTGTGCATTTTCCCATTGACTTCCTTATGGACCCATGAGAAATCTCAAGGAACTGCACAGAAAAGGATGCAGCTATGTGCCCTTCATGTGCCCCCTGATAGGCATAGGCTGATGAGATACTAGGACCCAGTAAGTTCCATCCAAAGTCTCTCTCCATCAGGACACTATTCTATGTCTCTAGTCAGTTATGTATTTATCTATAGCACTGGAAATTTATTTTTCACTTCCTACCTCTTCCACTTGTTCAGAGAATGCATTTCATACATCATGATTTCAGTATGAAAAACACCTTTCCTTTTCATGAGATCCAATCTTTCCTGTTCTTTCTTTTTCAATGGTTTCTGTCCCACATCCACGGGTCAAGGGCTGGCAGAACAACCAGAGTTAACTTCCTGCATGGAAAGCAATTGCTTTATTGATAAGTAAGTAAATATCATCTCACTCAGACCTCCATCCTCCTCTGTATTGCAGCAGAGTGCATTTCGGGTGGTTGAAGGGGTCTTCTTGTGTCCCATGCTCTTTCGTGTCAGTCAGTTCTTGTCATGAGAAACTTAAAGTCTGGCATCTCACAGTCCATGAAAATGACTCACTACATTTCTGTTCCACACCTGGTTCTGGTCTGATTTTCTTCTGAACTATATCAAGTCTTTCCATAGCTTCTGTGTGCCACAGAATGGTGGAACCATTGAGGATGTCTCATGGGAGTCTGTCCCCAGACTTCAATTAATCATAGACCCAGAGTAAGTACTGAGCTCTCAGACACCTGTTATGAAAAGTAATCACTGTCCAGTATTCTGTATCATTTTCTTGGAAAATAACACAGTTGAAATTTTCCTCTCTATGGAAATTAAAACTTCAGAGAAATAGCAAATGTGACAGCTAACTATAATTTTTAAAGAATGGAAGGGAAAATAACTTTAAAATGTTTATCAAAACAAACGTGAACCTTAAGACAAATTCATTGATGGAAAGCCAATAAGCATCACACATCCTACAACTCGACTTATTCCAAGTTACTATATATTTGAATATCAGTTAATCCCATCATGATCCATTTTACACTAGGGAGGCTGAAGGAACAAGGTCAACTGAGTAATATAAAGTGCAATTTTTAGTTTTGTTGGAGAATTAACAAAACATTGTTATCTAAAGGAGAATATTCAAACCGGGTGTGGTAGTGCATGCCTGTAATCCCAGTGCTTGGAAGGCGGAGGCAGGAGGATCACATAACTTAGTCTGCATAACTTAGCAAGACCCTGTCTGAATAAGTAAAAAAATGGGCTGAGGGTGCACCTCAGTGGTTCAGCACATGTAGAGCATGCAAGCACAAGGGACTGAGTTCAACCTCCAGTACCGGAAAAAAAAAAATATGGGGAGAAAATTCAACAAGTCAAATCATTTGTTTATCCTAGAAACAATTTTTATGATTTTTATTTTAATTGTGACTGAATGATATTTGAGTTCCTGGATAAGGACATTCCATCAGATAATCATTTTGCTCAAAAGTCTAGATACTTAGCCCACCTAGGAATGCTCTATGAGAGAACTGAACTAGCTCTGGGAGACTACATGGACACTCACAAACCAGCCAACTGTGTGATTAACCTGGTTTTAATTTTCCACTTAGCTGGGTGAGCATGAATTTCCCTCTCAGATGCTTTATGGAGGGTTCATCAAATCTTTTTTGTGTTATAGACTGCTACGTTCCTACTTCCAGCAGTTGGAATGAGGGGTGCACCAGGGACATAAGGCAGGGCATCATTGTTTCCAAGTCCAGTTAAGTCGTTTTTCATGGATTCTAGATTTTTCTCTTAAAATTACATGGAACAAACAACTCTCTGGTAACTTTTATATTTTTAAGGTACTTAAGGAGGAAAACATGCCTGTCAAAACATAGTTTTTATATGTCCTGTTTAAAATAAATTTACCTTTTTTGATGTAGAAATGATTCTTGTTATTCATTGTAGTAATGTTGAGCTCATTGTGATCACTGAATTAGTAAATACTAAATCATTGCCTGTAACCATACCACTGTGGCATCCAATCCTGTCAGATCTTAGAAGCTAAGCAGGATGGGACCTGGTTAATATTTGAATGGGAGACCACCTGGAAACACTACTTGCTGTGGGCTTGGGAGAAGGGCCCAGCCACTCAGCCACTCTGCCCAAAATATCTGCCATTGAAAACCCTATTAATAGCAGAGAAGGACAACAATCATGTTTCATTGGTTGCACATAGGGTTGCTATGAGTCGGACACCAATTTCACAGCACCTAACAACAACAACAACAACAACAACAACAACAACAACTGATTGCACTTAGGGAAATTACAGGATTAAGTTTCCATGTTCTAAAATTCAAAATGTCTGGCAAAGGGATATATAAGGAAAAATGCTTTTTATAAATTACCCTTGTCCATTAGATAACAGTTAACTTTGGATTTCTATTATCAGTTTCATGTGTATCCTTCTATGTATATACACAATCACATATATGTTGTTGTTGTTAGGTGTCATTGAGTTGGTATCTGACTCATAGCAACCCTACATAAAACAGGGGAAACACTATTGTCAGTGCTTCTCTGTTGTTCATAGGGTTTTCAAAGACAGGCTGATTTTTGGGAGTGGGTTGCCGGGTGTGTCTCCCAAGTCTACAGCACCTGGTGTTCCCAGGTGGTCTCCCATCCACATACTAACCAGGCCCGACCCTGCTTAGCTTCCAAGATCTGATGGGATCAGTTGCTGCAGGACTACAGCTGCAGGGAAACACATATATAAGGGTATGTAAATATTTGTCCTAAAATCCCCCAAAGATAGTATTGTGACATTGCATTTTACAGCTTTATTTTTCTGTATCTATCTACCTGTTCTAATGATTGTCACCTGTTAGTATAAGCAGACCAGTCTTGTTTCTTTTGCTAACTCCTGCAGTGTTCATTGTCCATATGGAGGTTTTTTTTATGTAACTAAGCCTTTCTTGGGGCTGGGATTTAGCTCAGTTGGTAGAGCGCTGCGCTGCAGTCTCTGAGGTCCTGAGTTCAATTTCCAGCACCGCAAAAATGGGAGAAGGATGTGGCAATCCACTCCTGAGGCAATCCTGTAACAATCAGCCATTGGAAACCCTGTTAAGGTCATTAGGAGTCGGACACAACTTGACAGCACCTAACAGGAAGCCTTACTTATATATCCTTAAATTCTTTCCAATCTTTTGCTATTACAAGGTTCAAAGAATATCTTCATTTATATAGTTTACACTTCATACTCATACATGCAAGATAAATTCATAGAAATAGAATTTTTAAATAAAAGGATACATGTTTTTTAATTTACAAATTACTTTCAAATTGGTTTGCAAAAGGATTTTTCAGTCTGCACTCACATCAAAAGCATAGGAGAACACCTATTTTCTAAATCCTCCTCAACTCAGAGTGTTACTAGATGTTTTGATCTTTATCAATCTGGTAAATTCAATTTTATTGTGAGTAATTGTGAGCATCTTAAGTATAAAAGCAATTTGTATTTCCGTTCCTAGGTGCTCATATCCTTTATCACCTGGAGTGTTAGTCCTTTCAAGGTGATATATGGTAGTTAGCTGTACACTACTTGATAATTTTTGTCTTGAGTTGACATATTGCTCTCGTTTATTCATGGCACAGTTCTCTGAAGCAGACATTAAATTTTACTTAACTTTTAAAAAATTTCCATGCTCCTGTGATGACAGTTTTTTCATCAGCTGATCAATACATAACTTTGTTTTATGTGTATTTCTATTTAAACATACAGCATCTAATGCACATTCTTAAATCATTAATGTTGAACTCATTGAATTAGTCAATACTGAACTTTATTGAACTCATAACACTATCAGTTATGCCAGAATGAAGTTTCTCTTAGGCAAATATTTTCTCCATAAGTTACATCACAGTGTTCTTGTTTTTAGTAACATTAGAAGAACTTCAGGACTGTTTGGAGACCAATTTAAGCAACTAACTCATCAATTTAAAAAGCACAAAAATGTGAAAACCATCACACTAAATAGATCTTATAAAGAACACTCATTTATAGCATGACAGCTGAAATACAAAGGCAGAGCATAATTTTCTACTTCAGCTGGAAACATACAAATCTGATGACACAACTTTTTCACTGTTCTGTGCATATCCATAAGTAAGTGTAAAAAACGTTATAATCCTGAAGTAATAAATTTTACTGAGTTCACAAATTAATAAGTAAGGAATTTGCAAATGAGGATCAACTCTAAATATAATTGACTTGCAAATTCCTTTCTTCATGAAGAAATTCTTCTTTTTTTCCAGTGGTAGGGGTTTGAACACATGTTAGGCAAGTGCTCCACTACTGAAACACATCTTCATCCTCTTTTTTGTTTTTTCTTTTGAGTCTGTCATGAAAGCACTTTCTGATTGTCAGTCAGCATCCACTCAGGCAATGAATTAGTATCTACCAATTCAAGGCTCCCCCCCATGTCTGTCAATTTGCCCCACTGTGGGGACTTGTGTGTTGCAATGAGGCTGACAGCTATGCCACTGGTATCTCAGATACCAGCAGGGTTACCCATGGTGGACAGGTTTCAGCTGAGCTTCCAGACTAAGAGAGACTAGGGAGGAGGCACTGGCAAGCCACTCCCCAAACAACTAGCCATTGAAAAGCCTATGGATAGCAAAGAAACACTACCAGATATAGTGCCAAAAAATGAGCCCCCCCAGTTTGGAAGGCACTCAAAAGACTACTGGGGAAGAGTTGCCTCCTCAAAGTAGAGTCTACCGTGATGACGGAAAGGGAGTAAAGCCCCAGGGTACTCAACTTGCTGATGTGGCACAACTCAAAATGAGGAGAAACAACTGTAAATATCCATTAATAATTGGAACATGAATGTACATAGTATGAATCTAGGCAAATTAGAAATTGTTAAAAGAGAAATGGAGCACATAAACATTGACATTCTAGGCATCAGTGAGCTAAAATGGACTGGCATAGGCCATTTTGAGTCAGATAATCATATGGTCTACTATGCTGGGAATGATAAACTAAAGAGAAATGGAGTTGCATTCATCATCAAAAAAGACATTTCAAGATCTGTCATGAAACACAATGTTGTCAATGATAGAATACTATCCATACATCTACAAGGAAGGCCACTTAATATGACTATTATTCAAATTTATGCACCCACCACTAAGGCCACAAATGGAGAAAGGGAAGACTTCTATCAGCTTCTGCAATCTGCAATAGATCAAACATGCAATCAAGACATACTGATAATCACTGGTGACTGGAATGCAAAGGTTGGAAACAAAGAAGAAGGCTCAGTAGTTGGAAAATACGGTCTTGGTGACAGAAATGAAGCTGGAGATTGCATGATAGAATTTTGTCAGACCAAAGACCTTTTCATTAAAAATACATTTTTTCAACATCATAAACGGAGACTGTACACATGGACTTCACCAGATGGAACATACAGGAATTGAATTGACTACATATGTGCAAAGAGACGATGGAAAAGCTCTGTACAAAATGTCAAAACAAGACCAGGTGCTGACTGTGGATCAGACCATCAACTTCTCATATGCAAGTTCAAACTGAAGCTGAAGAAACTTAGAACATGTATACAAGAGCCAAGGTGTGACCTTGAGTATATCCTACCCGAGTTCAGAGACCACCTCAAGCATAGCTTTAATGCATTAAACACAAGTGATAAGATACCAGAGGAGTTATGGCATGACATTAAAGATATCATTCAAGAAAGAAGCAAAAAGTTATTTAAAAAACTAGAAAAAAAGAAAAGACCAAATTCCATGTCAAAAGTGATGCTAGGACATGCCCTTGAATGTTAAGCAGCCAAAGTAAAAGGAAGACATGATGAAGTTAAGGATCTAAACAGAAGATTTCAAAAGGCAGCTTGAGAAGACAAAAACAAATATTATAATGACATGTGCAAGGAGCTGGAGGCAGAAAACCAAAAGGGAAGAACACGCTCTGTGTTTCTCAAGCTTAAGGAAGTGAAGAAAAAATTCAAGCCTCGAGTGGCAGTAGTGAAAGATTCTACAGGGAAAATAATAAATGATGCAGGAAACATCAAAAGAAGATGGGAAGAATACACAGAGACATTTTTGTTGAATTCTTTTACAGTCCTGATTCTGAATATCCATTTCCATCTGCAGTTTAGGAAATTTCTGGCCATGATTTCTGGCTTTTCTTTTGTTCTTCTCCTCTTCAGATTTCCATTTCTTCTGCTCATTCAGGCTGCTATTCCACAAACTGAGTGGCTTATAAATACCAGAATTTTGAGAGGCTGAACCATTAGCAAGCACGAGTAGACTTTGTGTTTGGTTAGGGCCTTTTCCCTGAATCATAGATAGGTATTTTATTGTGTCCTCACATAGAGGAAAGAGTGAAGGAACTTTCTGGAAACTTTTATAAGGGCTAATCCCACAAGAAATGTGTCCTCAGACTTAATAACCTTGCAAAGGACACAATTTTAAACTTTATAACACTAGTGGTTATGTTTCAGCATTGATATTTTAGCCAAGGGTGGTGGCTCATTCTGGTAATTCCAGGCAGAGACAGGAGGATCAAAAGTTTGAAGTGAGAGTCAGGCTGCATAATTTAGCAAAACCGTGTCTCAAAACAAAAAGTAAAAAATGAGTATGTGTGTAACTCAGTGGTATCAGACTTACAAAAAGCATGCGTGATGCTCTGGGTTCAACTCCCCAGTACTGCAAAAAATAAAAATAAACAAATGAATAAAGGAATAAATAAATAAATAAATAAAATTTGGTCATATGTTTGGTCACATGTTTTAATGCTTGGTCCCCAGGGGGTGGTGCTATTTGTGGAAGCTGTGGAATTTTGGTAGGTGGGACCTAGCTTTAGCATTTAAATATTTAAATACGTGATGCACATATTTATTCACTTGAGAGTGTCTTATGCATTCTGTGGGCTTTCTTGACTCTTTTGTATTTTGTTTTCACTTTTCCTTTCACCTCTGGATAATTTCAAAAGATCTGTTTTTGAGTTAGTTCTGCTTGATCAAATACCCTGTTGAAACTCTGTATTTTTAAGTTCAGCATTATATTATTAAGCTCCAGAAATTGTTTAGTTCTCATTGATGCTTGTTGATAGTCTCATTTTTTTCATGTATAAGTCTCCTTATTTTGTTCAATTTCTTCATTGTCCACTCTTGTGGCTCCTTGAGATTCTTTAAGACGTTATTTTGAATTCTTTCGCAAACAACACATTACCCTCTTTTTCTTTAGAGCAAGTTCCTGCAGATTAATTGTGTCTGCTGTTAGTGTCATGTTTCTCTGCTCCTTTATGCTCCCTGTACCTTTGTATTAGTATTTGTACTTTTGAAGGCACAGCCATTTCTTCCATTCTTCATAGACTTTTGGCACAGAGAACCTGTATCAATCAACTTGGCTAGTGTCCCTGGAAGCCTCCCGGGTGGTTTCTGTGGATGTCCCTGCTCCACCAGTCTCCTCCCTGTTGGTGGAGAAGCTCCACAGTTGTGCCATTTCACAGTCTCCCTGAGCCACATTGGGTGTCTCAGCCTGGACATGCACCTCTTTTCAATCTCACAGAGCCATGCAAGCTGCTGAGGTCCACTGATCCCTTTTCTCCAAGGGAGTACATTAACTTTCCAGAGGATGGGCGTAGCCTCTCTTCTCCCCCTTCTTCTGAATGAGAAGTCTCAGGGCTGTGAATCTTCTTCAATCCCATAGCATTGCACAGGCTACACAGAGCCCCCAAACTTTATATCTGTTCTTAGCTTTCTCCTAGCATTTTGACTACAACTTTTGTCTCAGCACCATGAGTGAAGGAAAGCAGAGTATGATTTCTGGGAAACACTCAAAAACTGAAGATGTAACATCACTGTTACACTCACTCCTTACACCAAGGAAGCAATCAAAGCCTGAGTGGCTTGCATCGTGTGTCTTGTGGGAAGTTGGGAAAAGGACTAACATGTTTAAAATGAAATGTCTCCTCTTTTCCACTCCAAATATTTTTTTTCCTATTTTGTGCTCACCCAGATGTTACCATTTTTAACTGTATTTCAGAGGTCTCATAAAGGTATTTTGACTCAAATATCATTGTTCAGTTGGTGTTTCTGTTGGGACAGGATTGCTAGAAGGTCCTATTCCATCATCTTGCTAATTGATGCTCTCTTTATCTTTTCATTACCATAAAATGCCCCTCTGTCTAAAGTAACATTTCTTGACTTGAGGCTCATTTTGCTTGATATTACTATAACCATTCCAGGTCTCTTATGTTACTATTTACTTGTTGTTGGGTGCTTGTGAGTTGGATCCAATTCATAGTGACCCTATGTACAACAGAATGAAACAACACTGTGCCATGCACATGATATTTTAATGTTTGAGCCCAGTATTGCAATCACTGTTTGTTCTCATTTTGAATCATGCCACATCAACAACAGGAGGTCCCAGGGGCTTTACTCCCTTCGCATTGTTAAGATCAACTCTGTGTTGAGGAGGCAACCCTCCCCTAGTCGTCCCTTGAATGCCTTCCAGCCTGAGGGATTCCTTTTCTGGTACTATATTTGACAGTGCTTCTCTGCTATTCATAGGGTTTTCAATGCCTACTTGATCAGGAGTGGGGTGTCAGATCCTTCTCCATAGTCTGCCTTGCTCTAGAAGCTCAGCTGAAACCTGTCCACCATGGGTGGTACTGCTGCTATGTCAAATACTGGTGGCATAGCTTTCAGCATCACAGCAACATGTAAGCCCTCATAGCAGGACAAGCTGACAGACATATGGAGGTCTATTTACTTGGTACCTGCATTTACTATCATTTTACTTTCAACATTATTTTGAATCCAATGTCTGCTTCTTGTATACATCATGTGGTTGGATATTATTTTATTTTATTTTATTTTTGTAATCTGCTTTGTCAAACTCTGACAGTATACAGCCATGTCTAGTCCATTCAACCCTGTATCTGCAAAGTTTACTGTTGAGTCAAAGATAGATTAGAAGTTTTAGGACAATACATCATGTCCACCAGGCTTCCACACTCCACTAATTGCTCTCTGAGAAGATTAGGAAGCAGAGTCAAACATAGGGTTATTTTCAGGTGAGCCCTGTCTTTCATTTTGCACTGGGCTCCCTTGTGTCCTACCTGGGCATGTTCAGGCTCCTCCTGGAGGTGTGTGGGTGATTTGAGACCTTTCTAGTCACTCTTTCTCATTCACATGATTTTTTTCTCAACCCAGATCATATGCAGAACATAAAAAGTCCTTTTGGTATAGTCTTATGTCATGGAAGTCCCTATAAATTCCCTTATAAGGCATATCCTTTATGCATACTAACTAGGGCCACACCCTGAAGTCAGCCTTCTCTAACAAGCCTGGTCAAGATTGTTGCTTTTCACCCAGCTCTCCCCATGCTGACCTATCACTCATTAAAGTAGAGGAATCATCCTGGGGCCAAACAACAAAAACTACTTTTCCTTACCTGGACTTCAGTAGATGCCATGACTAAATATGTCTAAACTCATCGTGTACCTTTTGTTACATTCAAAAGCAAGGAAGTATAATTGGTAACTTAAACTAGTAAAGCCAGGATGGAAATCAGTGTAGATGCTCCTCACAAAATTAAAAACAGAACTTCTGTTTGATCCAATGATTCACTTCATAATAGCCAAGGTATTGATTCAGCCTAGGTACCCATCAACAGATGAATGAAGACTGGACCCATGGCATATCCCTGTAATCCCAGCGACTCAGAAGGCTAAGGCAGAGGACTGCAATTTGGGGGCAAGAGGCAACTTGTGCAACTTGATGACACCCTGTCTAACATCAAAAAATTAAAAAGGAGCTGGGATGCAGCTTAGTGGTAGATCACTTGCCTAGCATGGGCTGAGGCTCTGGTTTTAACTCCACAGTACTGAAATAAACAAGCAAACAAACAAAAACCAGATGAATGGGTAAAGAAAATATGTCACATATACACAACAATGCAGTTTTATTCAGCCAAGAAGAAAAACAAAGTTATGCCATTTGTAGCAAAATAGGTAGAACTGGATATTATCACATTAAATGAAATAAACCAGACTAAACAGAAAATATCACATTTTTGTCATATAGGGAATTTATAAGATAATGAAAGGGACATGAAATAAAAGGACAACTATTAGGAATGTGGAAGAGGAAAAGGTGGAGGCAGAAGGGAGATAAGAGAAAATGATAGACAGGGTTAAATATGATCAGAGCACATCATATACATGTATAAAATGTTACAATCAAGCCAATTACTTTTTACAATTAGTATATGCTAATGATAACAGTGAGCCTGCAGCTGTAGCCCTGTGGCATCCAATCCCGTCAGATCTAGGAAGCTAAGCAGGGTCTGGCCTGGTTAGTACTTGGATGGGAGCCTGCCTGGGAACACCAGGTGCTGCAGGCTTGGAAGATAGACTTGGCAACCCACTCCTAAAAACCAATCAGCCATTGAAAACCCTATGAACAGCAGAGAAGCACTGACAATAGTGTTTTGCCTGTTGTACCGCAGGGTCACTATGAGTCAGATACCGACTTGATGGCACCTAACAACAACAATAACAACAGTCATAACAGTAAACATGGAAAGGGATAGATTGTCCATTAAACAGTATGGAGGAAAAATAACAATTTAAAAGATATATATACTGGAATATCTAAAATTTCAACATAAATTAACTGTCATGTGTAATAGCCAGAGATAATTTATTTTGCATAACATGAAGTTTTGAACTTTAACTGAGAAATCATGTCTACCATGGCCTGCAGCGGTAGCCCTGTGGCATCCGATTCCGTCAGATCTCGGAAGCTAAGCAGGGTTGGGCCTGGTTAGTACCTGGATGGGAGACCACCTGGGAACACCAGAAGCTGTAGGCTTGGGAGAAGGACCTGGCAACCCCCTCCAAAAAATCAATCTGCCATTGAAAACCCTATGAACAGCAGAGAAGCACTGACAATAGTGTTTCCCCTGTTGTACAGAGGGTCACTATGAGTCGGATACCGACTCGACAGCACCTAACAACAACAACGACAACCATATCTTCCTAGTGCCAAGGGAGGGGTGAGTACCCCAATCTGTCTCAAAGGTATAGAGATATACATTTATTGTTGTTCAGTGCCGTTGAGTTGGTGTTTGACTCATAGCGACCCTATGTACAACAGACAAAGCACTATTGTCGGCTTCTCTGCTATTCATAGGGTTCTCAATGGTGGATTGATTTTTGGGAGTGGGTTGCCAGGTCCTTCTCCCAAGCGTATAGCACCTGGTATTCTCAGGCAGTCTCCCATCTAAGTACTAACCAGGCTTGCTTATCTTCCAAGATCAGACACACACACACACACGCACACACACACACACACACACACACACACACACACACATTTGTACAGATACATAGATACATAGATGTATACATAAATCTCCACAAGTTGTTTGTTCAGTTGAGCATTTATGGACTAAGAAATTAAACGCCAATTGATTTAGTAAATTCACAACAAGGAAATAGCATGAGCCAAGTTTTGAAACACAAACAATGTGTAGTTTGAGGCAGCCAAAGTCCTTGGGGAGACGCACATGGAGGACAGATTTGGAGCCAGTCAAGGAGATGGTGTCAGAATCTGCTGGTACACAGTGCCTCATTACTCATGGCTCATACTTGAGAGGCTGAAAAGGGCCTGTCATAGCCTTGTATCCTGAAGGCATTATCAAAACAATTTCTGGAAATCTACCAGAGTCATTTCACTAGTAATGTCATGTACAAACTAATTCACGTGTCCAGTGTTTCTGGAGGTGGAGAATTTAAGAAAGAACTATATTTTCTCTGATTAACATGCAAGAAAGGATATGAGTCTCAAAGTTGTTTCTTCCACATAATATAGAAGGCAGGTCTGGGCTTGTTTACAATAAATGAATGCAAGGAAATCAGGTGTTCTCTTGCAGAGAATCTCAGTAGAACTGCCAAATACATTTTTCACATATCAGCCCAATACTTTTGTTCCTTAATGATAATTACTCCTGAAAGAAATTTGTCTGAGTTTGGATATAGGTTCCAGCAACTTGGGCAAAAAGGATCACCCACCTCTAAAGTAAGAGTTGTTGTTGTTGTTGTTAGGTGCCGTCAGTTGGTATCTGACCCATAGCGACCCTCATAGGGTTTTCAATGGCTGACTGTTTCAGGATTGCCTTGGGAGTGGATTGCCAGGCCCTTCTCCCATTTTTGTGGGGCTGGGAATCGAACTCGGGACCTCAGAGACTGCAGAGTGACACTCTACCAACTCAGCTAAATCCCAGCTCAAAGTAAGAGTAGCTTGTCTATATTATTAGTTTTAGGAGATGATGTGATTAAAGTTAATAAATAAAAAGTGTAAAATTGCTCATATGGGATTGATATGCTTATTATTATATTATTGTTGTTATTGGAGACATCCTATATTATCTACCCATAGGTTTTATGGAGTTTTGCTTGGCTTTTGTTTTCTTTGTTTTTAATGAGGGTCTCGTTTACCTGAGCCTGCAGCTGTAGCCCTGTGGCATCCCATCCCATCAGATCTTGCAAGCTAAGCAGGGTCGGGCCTGGTTAGTACCTGGATGGGAGACCGCCTGGGAACACCAGAAGCTGTAGGCTTGGGAGAAGGACCTGGCAATCCACTCCCGAGGCAATCCCGAGTCAGCCATTGAAAACCCTATGAGGGTCGCTATGAGTCAGATACCGACTCGACGGCACCTAACAACAACAACAACAACAACAACAACATTTACCTGATTGCCACTCTGGGGCACAATGTGCAAAGATAAACTGAAATCTTATTTGAAGTTACTAGTAGATTCAGGGATAGTTGTGATTAGATTGGATGCTTGAGAGGGACTGGATTGAGAATCAGTCATTCCTAGTTCCAGGAAATGCCACTTTAATTATAAACAGCTATGTGGTATTTGTGTGTTTAAGCCCTTGAAGTTTCCTTACATCACTTTTAAGGTGAAGGAATAATCATGATTGAGTTTGCCTCAGAAATAGGTAGAGGAACATGCTCAGATAGCCTATAGCACCTGCTCCAAATTAGAAATTTACTCCTTCCTTATGTGTAATGAAGAATGACAATTTGTTATTTTTCACTATTTTTATTATGACATTTCTACAATTTATCCATATTACATTATAGACTTATTAATTTTTATGTATAGGATTTAATTGCCTAACTACAACATTATTATTTAATTTCCCTATTATTGAGGAGGCCTGCAGCCATACCACTGGGCATCTGATCCCACCAGATCTGAGAAGCAAACCAAGGTCGTGTTTGGTTAGTACTCAAATACAAGACCTCCTGGGAACACCAAGTGCTATAGGCTTGGGAGAGGGACCTGGTAGCCCTCTCCCAAAACAATTAGCCATTGAAAACCTTATGAATAGAAGAGAAGCACTGGCAATAGCTCTGGGCATGGCACAGTGTCTGTAGTGTTTCATTGGTTCTATATTGGGTCTCTGTGAGTAGGACCCAACTTTACAGCACTTAACAACAACATTATTGAGGAAAACACATATTGTTTTAGGTTTGGAGCAACTAAAAAATGCATCTGAGCAAATTTTTGTACTTCTGCTCATTCACTAAAAACATGAGAAGGTACCTATTTTAAATGATCCCAAAGTGCATGAAAAGTTTCCAAGAAAAAAAGTGCTGAAATAAATCATTAAAGTTAATATGTTAAATAAAATACATCCAAAAATTCTGATGGAAAACATATCAAAGTACAAAGTGAGAAATATTATAGTTCATACTACTCACAAAAAGTTTATAATATAAATATATAACCTACTTTTTATTTATGAAAAAATATTTTGATAGAAAAAAGTCAGAAGATTCAAATAGATATTCACAAAAGCAGGTGTTAGGTGGATAAACACAGGAAAATGTGTCCAAATGCATTCGTTTTATATGTAACTTCTAATTTGAAGTTACCAGTAGACTGGGGATTATGGTGATTAGATGAAATATTTGAAAGAGATTGGCTTGATAATGAGCCATTGTCAAGTTCCAGGAACCGTCCCTTAAATTATGGACAGCAATGCAGCTTCTCTGTTGCATCATACTGCAATTTAAGTAATGATGAACCTGTGGAATTGGCTGAGAGGAAGCGCAAAGCATTCAGTGACAGTGCAGGTGAAGTTTGATGCCACAGCACAGTTTGAAGCAGCTGCTGGAAAAGCCACACTTTATAAATGTGTAAGAAATTTGGGGTCATTGCATCCCCTCACATTTTTTCTTTATTAAAAATGTCTGGTTTAAGCTGGGCACTTATAATCTCAGTGACTTGGGGGGTGAGGAAAGGAGGAGGCTGAGAAACTAGAGGCAGCCTGGAAAACTTAGAGACATCTTGTCTAAAATAAAAAGGGAAAGTAAGTCCAGGGACACACCCGAGTGGTAGAGCACTTGTCTAGCTTGCGCAAGGCCCTGGATTCAACTGCCAAGTAGTGAAAAATAAAATAAATGAAACAAAAAGAATTTGTGGATGCCTGTATAGTCTATGGCAAATTATATTTGGAAAGAACTCACATTCAGACAATGATTTCTATTTTTACTTTGGCCCAAATTATACTTGATAAATATGAGCACAGTGCAACTATTCATTATTGGGGGAAGATGGTGATCATAATATAAAAAAATTGATAGATACAGGTTTCATGAGTTAGTTTTTAGTAATATGTAAACGTGATATACTTCAAGCTGAAGAGATGTAGTGTAGGAGATTGGTTATGAAGGTGTCAATGTGACCTGCAGGGAAGGCTGATGGCACAGCCTGGGGAATGTTACCCAAGGACCATGAGTGGTCACTTGCAGCTGCATATGAGCCTCAAGGCTGTGCCACTGCAGACTCTGTGCTCTGAAACTTCTTGGGGGCCTTGCCATAAAAACATGCAGCAGCTCAGGTGCCTGCATTCTACCAGTGCTACAGAAACTGCCATTCAAGTGCTGGATGGAGGGTGTACCCTAAATGGTACCTGTCATGTGCAGCTGCTGCAGCTGCCAAGAACCATCTTCAGAAGCAGGAGAGAAGACCCAGTTTCTTTCTCCCTTCCATCCTGCAGTGTCCCAGGGCCTGCACTCAGATCCTAACAGGAAACCCGGTGGCCAAGGAGTCAGGACAGACCATCTGCAGGCTAATGTCCTCAAGGTCAAAGGGGGCTGCTGCTTAGGAGTGTGGGCCTGGCAGACAGAAGACACTGTCTGACAGAGGACGTCATGAAAATGTCTCCATGTCATGGGAAAATGATCGGTGGTTTTTCAGAACATGCAAACAGAAAATAGTTCAGAAGAATTTGTCTGCAAGATCCAAGAGGGTAGAGTTGGTTCTGTCTTCTTCCCTGTTATTTTCCAGCTGCCTACCACAGGTGTGCCCTCCACAAATCTTTCCAGTTTGAAGGCAAGATATCACTTTAAACATGATTTTCTCTGGCTGATTACATTATAAATGACTATTAAATTTTCATTGAACAAATTTGTTTTTCTAATTTTTCTATGATTATTATTTTAGTATTTAAAATAAAGCCCATTAAAACTGAATGCACGTCCAAAGCAATATAGATTTCAATTGAGTGGCAGAATAAAAGTACAATCAGTAATCTAGTGGACAGTGAGAGATGGAGATGTGCAGGAGATGACCTCAGTGTTAGTCTTACCACAGCAGTGGGTAGCGGTGTTGTCCATGACACAGAACTTGATCTCTGAGTTTCAGATTCCCTACCTACAAAAGACAATGTCTCTCAGAAGGTACGGGAAGATTACATGAAGATGCACATGCATAGGGGAAGTATTTTGTAAAGTGATCAAGGCTACTGCTATACATTAACAGATTTTTTTTTTTTTTGCAGTACTGAGGCTTGAACCCAGGGCCTCATGCTTGCATGCTTTGCAAGTGCTGGACCACTGAGCTGCACCCCCCAGCCCATTTTTGTACTTTTTGAGACAGGGTCTCCCTAAATTATGCATATTGCCTCTGGTCTCGAACTTGCCATCCTCCTGCCTTTGCCTCCCTAGTCACTGGGATTACAGGCTTGTGCCACCATGCCTGGCTAACAGATTCATATTTTAACAGATAAATTTGATTGTCAGGGAGGAGATTTATGATTATTGTTAATATAGGATAAGACTTTGAGTTTCTGAAAAATAGAAATAAAAAAACATTAGATTAAAGCTGA
The DNA here is from genome assembly GCA_007922755.1 of Pedetes capensis. NCBI lineage: Eukaryota > Metazoa > Chordata > Mammalia > Rodentia > Pedetidae > Pedetes > Pedetes capensis. The sequence continues at coordinate 37,128 of VMDO01012501.1, read as the reverse complement.
AACTGTGTGATAGATGCATCTATTAGCTTTATTAGCTCTCTTAATTTCATTCTTCTTTAAAGTCCCCAGAGGGGATTTATTAACAAAACCCTGCTGTCCTATGCCCTAATGAGCAGAGTGTAAGTGGGGATGACTTCACTTTCCTATTTTCTTTGCAAACTTACACCTGCCACCCTACTCCAGCCAATGCGGACCAGGCTCGGAGCAAGACTGAAGATGAGTTCAACCACACAGGCTTTCTCCATGCACAAGCAGAAGGGAATTGCTGCTCTTCACCTGGTTTTCTGCTTTTGAAACTTGCTATTAGTTCTTCACAGCATTTCTTTTTACCTTTTTTCTGTCATTTATATTTTTCTGGAAAAAGTAAATGTGCTTTTTTCCCCTAAAACTCTCACATAGAACTTACTGCAATATATGAAGAACTAGATTTTTGATTTCTAATTATTTATGAATAAAAGCATGCATTCCTTCTGTATTTCTAGATATTTTTAGGATGATGCAATATATTAAGAATTGGGACTTTTATTTCTAGCTGTTTATGAACAAAAAGGTATGTTCCTTCTGTATTTCTAGATGTTCTTATGACAATGTATTAGTTTTCCTGAGACTGAAATTATATTGAGGGAAAGTGACTGACTTTATTTCAAATGGAGATGTTTCTTGAGGGTTAGGATGACACTAGAAGCAATTGTCTCAGTCATGTTTATGTTTCCCTGAAGAACTTGGTAGTGAGTGGTGTAAAACCAACTATAGACTCCTGGGGAAATGGGGTTTCTGAGAGAACTGAGGGAGTTACATGTTAGTGCTTCACATTTGTGTTAGACATAGATCGTCTCTCAGGTTGATAGTGTGATATAGGTAGTTACCCTGGGAACTTGGGTATTTACTCTGCAAAAGGAGAAAAGCAAACAAGTAAGAACCTCATAGCCTCTTGTGAGAGAAAAATGTAATACATTAGAATAATGCTTGGGATGCTGTTGGCATCAAATGATGGTTTGGTATTACTCTGCTACCACTATTAATAATTCCCAAAGTTAAGCATGTCCTAAGATCTCAACATGAAATTCCAACTGGATAGGAGAGGATGGGAAGGAACAGGCCAGCCAGTCCTCATATGTGATACAGACACAGGGCACCTTGGTCTCTATGGTGTCCTGGGTGGGCTGTTATATGTGGTTGATGATCATGAGTTCCATTTAACAAAATACAGCAGAGATTTTCCAACATGCCTTGCACCCCTCACCTGCCTCTTGCCCTCCCTCCATTCATTCAGTAAATAGCTTCTAGGAGTCCATACGGGTTGGTGACAACTCTGGCTCTTGTTCCATTTTGTGCACAAATACAGAATAGGTCAGCAGGTGCATTTTACCATTTTGGAGAAAGTTTTGAAATTTTATACACCTATTAGCTCCCATCTATCAGTTAGGGTGGCTTTGATAGAAAGGAAATATATCTGTACATCTATTTCTATCCATCCATCTATCCTCAATCTATCTGTGTGCCTTTATGTCTTTATATCTGTTTGTCTATCATGAATTTATCTACCACCTATCACTGATCTTTTATTTATCCATTTGTCTATCCAACCATCCTTCTTCTTCAGTGTTACCAGATTTGTTGAACATTAAACACCTTAAGTTGTCTACTCCATAAGCATTTCAGAACATAAGACTGTTAAGGAGCTGAATATCAGAATTAGTTTGGGTAATGATTGTTTAATTATTAAAAGCATATAAAATGTGTTCAAATTTTGTAATTTTTCTCTGAAATATCCAACATTTTATAATCACTGTTAAAAAACTTCCCAGGAAGAGGAAATATGATTTCTTTCCTGTGGTAAGGGCTATCAAAATTTAACAACTACTATGTCAGAAATTGAAAACTTGTAAAGCTCTAATCTCTTTAACAGAAAATGTGGAGGAAACTATTATTCTTTTCAGAAAGGACAGGTGAATCTTGCCTCTATTTCTCTTTCTTGTTTATTTTGTTGTTTTTGTTGTTGTTACGTGTCATCGACTTGGTGTCCTATTTATAGCAACCCTATGTACAACAGATGAAGCACTCTTGTCATGCTTCTCTGCTATTCATCGGGTTTTCAATGGCTGGTTGTTTTTCGGGAGTGGTTTGCTGAATCCTTCCCCCAAGCCTACAGCACCTCGTATACCCAGCCACTCTCCCATCCAAGTACTAACCAGATCCGACCATGCTTAGCTTCATAGATTTGACAGGATCTGATGCCATAGTTGTATGACTGCAGGCATTTATTTTGTAGCGATTTAAAACTTCTACTTTAAATCGCATTTATATAATATTTTCCATCCATAGACTAATAGTAACCTCCTTAAGGGCAAAGCACTTTAATAATTCCTTGATTTGTTTCCAGTGCCTAAATGCAGAGGTGGGCTGTGACCATGGAAATAGAATGGGAAAAAATGAACTGGAGTGAGAGCCGTCTCAGCGTTGTGCAGTTTTCCCCTCTGCTTTTCAGTGCCCCTGAAAAATTGACTTTATCAGTCAGTAAAGCAGTGACCTATGTGAAAACAGATGAAGTCCTGCCCGGTGAATAGCAGTGACCTTCTAAATCCTAGTTCTTCCCCCTGAGATTTAGTGCAAATGTTAGGATCACTAAGGAGATGAACTTTGAGGAGCAGATGCTATGCCAAAAAAGGTGAGATTTTTAAAGCTATGCTTAAACAGGGATAAATGAATAAATTTGTCAGGCATTAATTTATATTTGTCTTTTCACATGAATGTTTCTATAAATGTATATTTAAATTGGCACATTTTATATAAAATAAGTATTTATATACACATGGAGAAAATTTAAAATTCTTTTTAAAAGTGAGTTGAACACATTTTTTATTTGCTTGCAGCTTATTTTCCCATCATTTTGAAAATCAACTCCTTAAATGTATGAATAGGTACTAAAACTGCAGAACTAGGGCTAGACGCATGGCATACACTTCCAATCCATGAGACTCAGGGGGTTGTTGTAGGAAATTCAAGACCAGAGGCAGCCTGCATAACTGAGTAATCCCCTGTCTCTTACTGAAAAGTAAAAAATGGGCTAGAGGTGCACCTCAGTGGGAAAGCACTTGCCTACAATGCATGAGACCCAGGATTAGTACCCAAGGAGCAACAACAACAACAAAAAACCCTGTAAAACCAAAGTAATATGTTTCATAATACAATAATATTAATAGCATCTCCAAGATGATTTTTGAGAATAATTAGTGTTCATATTAACTCTTTAACAGCGTGTATTTATTCATTTGTGTCTGGCAGTATTCTAAGAAATTTCATTACATCATTTAACCTTCGTCAAATATGAGGTCAAATGTTATTTTCATCTTTCCTTTAGATAGAGGGGACAGAGGTTTGAGGGGTTGATGGTTGACTGTACCTGTGCCTGGGTTGGACCATAGTCTACCCTCCTACCTCAAGGACCCTGGATATGTAAGTTTGTGGTGCTACACATGAGAACGTGAGGCTTGCTCTATGGAACCATAGAACCTCACACTGTGGCCCAATGCTGTGCTGAGAGTGGGTTCAGATGTTGAAAACTGATTTGTGTCAAACTATGTTTCAATTACCTTCTAAACCTTTTTATATGAAGTATATGTGTGAGAGTTTTTAAAACACCAGTTGGATCTTTCAACCAAACAGGTTAAGACTTACTTCATATTTCAAAACCAAAAACTCTTAAATAGCAGATTTGATCTTTTTTGTTTGTTTTGTGAGTGATTCACTATTTGGGTTAGCCTGGGACAGAGATTCTGCACATTTCTAGTATTTGCTGACAGAAGACACTATCATCAGGAAAGCATAGGACATTAAACTTTGGCAACCTCACTATTAGTTACCAATTGTTTTCATCACAGATGTGAATTCTTAGTTTTTTTTTTAATATGCTGAATTACAGGTAATTTACAAACATCAGATCTATAGGCCCAGGGGACTGCCATTGTTTAGTATGATCAAGGTTAGTATGTAAATATATGGCATGCACACTAAGCAGACACTCAGTGGTCAAACTGTAGTAATCCCAAAGCTTTCTTGGTATCCTAGGTGAAACCTCATGGAATTCACCACCTCTACGGCCAACCACACAGGACAGCCTGGTTTCATCCTGGTGGGACTCTTCACTCAGTTCCCACACCCAGCTCTGCTTTGGGTGGTCATTTTTGTGGTTTTCCTTATGGCCTTATCTGGAAATGCTCTGCTGATCCTTCTGATACACTCTGACACCCGCCTGCACACCCCCATGTACTTCTTCATCAGCCAGTTGTCTCTCATGGACATGATGTATATTTCTGTCACTGTGCCCAAGATGCTCATGGACCAGGTCACAGGTCAGAATAAGATCTCAGCTTCTGAATGTGGGATACAGATGTTCCTTTACTTGACCCTAGTAGGTTCAGAATTTTTCCTTCTGGCAGCCATGGCCTATGACCGCTATGTGGCCATCTGTCACCCCCTACGCTACCCTGTCCTCATGAGCCGTAGGATGTATCTCCTCCTGGCATCTGGCTGCTGGTTGCTGGGCTCAGTAGATGGCTTCATGCTCACTCCCATCACCATGAGCTTCCCCTTCTGCAGATCCCAGGAGATCAACCACTTCTTCTGTGAGGTCCCTGCTGTTATAAAGCTCTCCTGCTCAGACACTTCGGTCTATGAGAGCCTCATGTACCTGTGCTGTGTCCTCATGCTCCTCATCCCTGTGACAGTGATTTCTGGCTCCTATTCATCCATTCTTCTCACCATTCACAGGATGAAATCCACAGAGGGCCGGAAGAAGGCCTTTGCTACTTGTTCCTCTCACATGACCGTGGTCATCCTTTTCTATGGTGCTGGTGTCTACACCTACATGCTCCCTGACTCCTACCATACCCCTGAGAAGAACATGGTGGTATCTGTATTTTACACAATATTCACTCCTCTGTTAAACCCACTAATTTATAGTTTTAGGAATGAGCGTGTCACTGGGGCTCTAAAGAAAATGTGGAATGTGAGATCTGTCTTCAAGAAACAATAAAGTGGGATACTTGGGTTCTAATGGTTTCTTTTCCTTCTCTGTACACATCTGATGTTCAAAATCTCATTCTAATGTTATCCCTCCAACCCTCACAACATGATGCTTCATCTCATATTCTACCTTTTTTGCAAATTTTTTTCACTACAGTAGAAATTTCTTCATTCATTCACTTCTATTTCATTCAAAATCCTTCTAAAGTTGCATTGTATCAACACAATATTCTCTGAGGTTGATAACTGCTTTCTAATTCTGTGGAATAGTCCCAATAATAGAAATTACACAATGAGATATTTAAAGAAATATGGACATAAAATGTTCAACTGATAAGAGAAAAAGTGAAAAATGTCACACCAAAAAAGGTTTAACAATACTAACAATCAGTGAGTCTAGGTAAATGTTACATGAGAATCAATTCTACTGTTCATTTTCATGCTAATTTTCTGGAAATTTGGAATCATACACAAATAAAGAGTTAAATATCACATGTTTACTCCATCTTTTGAATTTCTATTTTATGTTTGGTAGTTAGGTGACAGGCTAGGGTTTGGATCAGTTGGTAGAGCATTGCTTCCCACTCTGTGATGACCTGGGTTCAATACCTAGCACCACGAAAACAGGAGAAGGGAATGGAAATCCACTCCCAAAGCAATCCCAGAACACACAGCTGTAGGGAGCCCCAGGGGGATAGAAAGTACTCCAAATGTGGCTGACCATAGGAGCCCATCTAGCCCATTTGGAGTGCTGACTTATTTTACAAGGTGAGTAACCCTTATCCTATATCCAGGTCATTTGCTCCCATTGAATCCTATGGGGCAAGATGGCAACTGGTCACCTTTGTCCTGCATCCAGGTATCTCACTCTTCCCTGTTCCCATCAAATAGGCCAAGATGGCACCTGAGGTATGGTAGCATCTAAAACCCCCTGGTGCCCAACTGGTCATTTCTGATCCAAGCCTGTTCCCCTGATTGGCTGGCTATCAGGAAATATAAACTCTGGAGCTCAGAGTTCAACAACCTTTCTGAACACCATCTAAAAGAAGCTTACTGGCTCCTTGAAGTTCCTTAAGAGCCCAAGGCCCATTTACTTGCCTGCCTAGCCTAGCCTTCAGCCTTTCTCTGACCTGCTTTCACCATACTTCAATCTGTATGCCACCTGTACCCGTTCCTGACCTCTGCAACGCCAGGCATCCTACATGGACCAACAGCGTCTAGAGGTAAGCCTCTGAGAGTCAAGCGCAGGGCCTCTGAGGTGGTGAAGCCTGTGACAACACCTGGGGGGGTCTCTGCCTCAGCAGCAGAGACAGCAGCTGAGTGCTTCCCCACTTCAACTCCCCTGTCCCCTCTCTCTAATCCTCAGTCCCTTTATCTCTCCTTTATAAATAAACCTGTGCATGACACTCTGTTCTCTGGCCACAGCCTTACCACAGGGTGCACTGTCGGGGCACCCATGTCACTTCCATCCACAACAGAGAGAGAGAGAGAGAGAGAGAGAGAGAGAGAGAGAGAGAGAGAGATCATCATCTTGCTGTTGAAGTCAAGAGAGAGTCATCTTCCTGGTTGAGTCAAGATAGAGTTCCATCTTGATCAGTGGTCCAGGCGAGAGAGTTCTTGCTTTGTCAGTGATTGGATGGGGAGAGAGAGAGAGAGAGAGAGAGAGAGAGAGAGAGAGAGAGAGAACTGCTGCAGTGCAGCTCCTTATATAGCTTGCTCTGAATGGCCTGAGCCAATCAGCTTTGAGTCCAATTGACCAATCAGGTTTGGGGGATTTATGAAAGGTTTTGTGAAAATGTCCAATCAAGTCACTTTCACTTTCCTTAGATTTCTAATTTACAAACCAGATCTTCAAAAGCTGTTTTCTCAGTTTTGTTTTTTTTTTTGCCAATTTTCACCCATTTTCCCCTACATTTTGCTGTGCTGTTTCAATTTTCAATTGCTTCAAAAAGTTTTTAAAACTTTCTCTTAATTTCTTCATGACACCATTTTTTATTCAAGACCACATTGGCAGATTTCTTTTTAAAAATTTTTTATATTAGTTATTTTTAGTGTACAACTTAATGAGTCTCATTATGACATTCCCATATATGCATTTAATTGTACATTGCTCACATAACTTCACCCTTACCCTCTGATGACCCTCCTCCCCTATCCCCCCTCTCCCTAATGGTCTCCTTTCTACTTACATGTACTTTTGTGAAAATAATTATCTATATATGTGCATCCCCACTTTTTTATTGGAAATTTTTAATGTACAACTTAATGTGTTTCATTCTGACATGCATTTCATAGTGACATTTCCATATATGTGCATCCCCATTTTGATATAAGTACAAACTTTCTTCTATACTGATCTACATTTTTACATTCTCAGCAGCATTACATGAGTGATCTAATCTGCTTGCATTATTTCTAGCATTTGGTGTTATTACTAATTTTTATTTTAGCTATTCTAGTAGGTTTTATTTTTTCTATCTTCCCCTATTTTTCCAACATGCTCATGAAGTTGTGCTGTTTACATAGAGGTTGACCTTTCCCCCTTATCCCTTCTCATTGACCCTCCACCCACTCCCATCTCTAATCTTCATGTCCCTCTGCTAGATTCCTCCCTCCTTCTTTCACTCCTTAAATTGTCCTTTCTACACTAAGTTTAAATGTACATTTTTATGTTTTAACTTATGAACAGGATTTTTTCCTTCCTTTGAGTTTGATTAAGCACCCATATATGAGTGAGAATACATGGCATTTCTCTTTTTGGTCTTGTGTTCATTCACTTAAGATGTTCTCCAATTCTGTCCATTTTGCTGCAAATGACATTATTTAATTTTTTAATTGCTGAGTAGTGTTCCATTGTGTATATGTACCATAATTTTTTAATTCATTCTTCTGTTGATGGACGTTTTGCTGATTCCATATCTTTGCTGTTCTGCAAAGTGCTGCATTGAATATGGAGATGCAGGTGTCTCTGTGGCATGATGACTCATCTCCCTTTGGGTAAATTCCCAGTGGTGGTAAATCTGGTCATATAGCAGATCTATTTTTAGTTTTCTGAGGAAACTCCATATTGATTTCCAAAATGTTTGAACCAATTTGTAGCCCCACCAAGGTGTAAGAGGACTCCCTTTTCTCCACAACCTCACCAGCATTGGTTCTTATTTGTTTTATTGATCTTGGAAATTCTTACTGGAGTAAGGTGGAATCTCAGAATTGTTTTGATTTTTATTACTCTAATAACTAGGGATATTGAGCATTTTTTCCATGTGTTTCATGACATTATAAACTTCTTCATCGAGAACTTTCTATTCAGTTCCTTTGCCTACTTGTGTATTGCATTGTTTGTTGTTTTGGGAGTTGCTTTCTTGAGTTCTTTCTAAACTTGAGAAATTAGTCCTCAGTCAGATGTGTAGGATGTGAAGTCTTTCTCTCATTTAGTGGGGTCTTCCTTAACTGTGTTGATTTTTTCCTTTGCTGTCCAGAAGCCTTTTAAGTTCATGTAATCCCATTTATCTATTCTTGTTGCAATTTCCTGAGCAATTAGAATCTTATTAAGGAAATGCTTTCGTATGCCAATATGATGTAATGGAGAGTATTGCCTACCTTTTCTTCTAGTAATTTTATAGTTTTATGTTGAAATGTTTTATCCATTTTGAGTTAACTCTCATGCATATTGAGGGACGAGAGTCTGTTTTCATTTTTCTATAAGCAAATATCCAACTTTTCTAGCGCCATTTGTTAAAAAGGCTATCTGTTCTCCAATTTGCCTCCTTTGCTCCTTTGTCAAAAAGCAGGTGGCTATAGATGAGTTGGTATATCTCTGTGTCCTCTATTCTGTTTCACTGGTTTTCAGGATATTTTTTCCAGTACCAAGCTGTTTTTGCTACCCTGTAGTATAAAGTCAGGGATTGTGATCCCATCTGCACCAGTTTTGCAGCTTAAGTGTTTTGGCTATATGTTGTCTTTTTTGTTTCCATATGAATTTTTGGATCATTTTTTCTATTTCTATAAAGCCTGTCATTGGAATTTTAATGAGAATTGCATTAAATCTATAGATTGCCTTCAGGAGGATAGACGTTTTTACAATATTGTTTCTCCCAATCCATGAGACATGGTGATCCTTCCACCTTTTAGTATCCTCTGAGATTACTTTCTTTAATGTTTTCAAATTCTCTTTGCAGAGATCTGCAGAATCTTTGGTTAGATTGATTCCAAGGTATTTAAATTGCTGGTGGGCCATTGCAAAAGGGATTATAGCTTTAATTTCCTTCTCTTCCTGCTCACAGTTCATGTAAAGGAAAACTACTCATTTTTGAGTGTTAATTTTGTATTCTGCCACTTTGCAAAGGAGCTGATTAGGCATAAAAGTTTTCTAGAGGAGATTTTTGGGTCCTTCAGGTAAGGTATCATTTAATTGCAAATAAGGAAAATTTGACCTCTTCTTTACATATGCTGAAGTAGAAAAGGTAATACAAACTATCCCAACAAAGAAGAGCCCAGGACCTAATGGGTTCACTGCAGAATGCTACCAAACTTTCAAAGAAGAATTAATACCAGTTTTTCTTAAATTATTTCAAAAAGTAGAAAAGTAGAAAAGGAGGAAGCACTCTCAAATGCATTCTACAAAGCTACTATCACCTTGATACCTATATCTGGCAAGGATACATTTAAGATAGAGAATTATAGAAGAATCTCCCTAATGAACATAGATGCAAAAATCTCAACAAAATTCTGGCATAAAGAACTCACTAATATATTAAGAAAATTGTTCACAATGACCAAGTGGATTTATTCTACAGATGCAAGGCTGGTTCAACATATGAAAATCAATTAATGTAATTCAACATATCAAGATATTTGCAAAGAAAAATCACATGATCATCTCAATCAATGTTGAGGAGGCCTTTGATAAAGTGTAACATCTTTTCATAATAAAAACCCTAAAGGAGATAAGCATGACAAGAGAATATCTTTGACATCATAAAGGCCATTTATGACAGACCTACAACCAACATCATATTAAATGGACAAAAATTGAAACCATTTCCCCCAAGATCTGGAATAAGATACAGGGTTTCCACTCTTGCCTATCTTATTTAACATTGTGATTGAAGTCCTAGCCAGGGCAATTAGACTAGAGAAAGAAATCAAAGGGATACAGACAGGCCAAGAAATGGTCTATAGTTCTCTTTCTTAAATGTATCCTTGCCCGGTTTAGGTATCAAGGTGATGGTAGTTTAGGAGTGCTCCTTCCTTTTACATTTTTTGAAATAATTTGAGGAGAACTAGTATTAGTTCTTCTCTGAAAGTGCAGTAGAACTCTGTTGTGAACCCATCAGGCCATGTGATTTTCTTTATTGGGAGGTTTGTTACTACCTTTTCTATTTCAGCATATGTAATGAGTCTGTTTAGGTGGCTTATGTCCTCTGGGCTTAATTTTGATAAGTCATAGGTGTTAATAAATTTGTCATGTTCTTCTGTATTTTCATATTTTGGGGAATACAGTTTCTCAAAGTATTCCCTGATGGTTTTATGGATTTCCTTGGAAAAAGTTGTGATTCCTTTTTCATCTCTAATTTTATGATTTTGGCCTTTTATTTTTTCTTTTTGGTGAGATTGTCTAAGGTAGCATCTATTTTATTAATCTTTTCAAAGAACCAGCTCTTAGTCTCATTAATTCTTTGAATTATCTTTTGAGATTCTAATTGTAATATCTCTGCCTTGATCTTGATAATTTCTGTTTGAGTGATCCTTTTGGGATTGATTTGTTGTTGGCTTTCCAGTGCCTTGGGGTGTGTCATTAAATCATTTTTTTGGCCCATCTCTTACTTATTGATGAAAGCACTCAGTGCTATGAACTTCCCCTTTAGAACCACCTTTGCTGTATCCCATATGTTTTGGTAGGATGTGTTTTCATCCTCATTTGATTGCAGGAATTTTTAAATTTCTGCATTAATTTTTTCAAAAATCCATTGATCATTCAGGAGTGCATTACTTGGTCTCAATTGAGTTTAAAATTTCTGATTTTATTTTTGCTTTTGAGTTCCAATTTTATTCTGTTGTCTGATAAAGTACAGGGGATGATTTCTACTTTTTTGTACTTATGGAAGCTATTTTTATGTACTAAAATATGGTCTATCTTAGAGAAAGTTCCATGTGGTGCTGAGAAGAATGTGTATTCCTCATTAGATGGATGGAATATTGTGTAGATATTTGTGAATTCCAGTTGGTCTAAGGTGGAAATTAAGCTCATAATTTCTCTGTTGATTTTTTGTTTTGATGACCTTATATATTTTGATTTCTAACTCAAATTTTGATATTCATAAGTCAAATGTATGATGGTAAATATTTTGTCCAATTGCATAGGTTAGCTTTCCTCTTCATGTTATTGATTACTTATTTTATTTGGTAGAAGCTTTTTAGTTTTACTTAATTCACCCTGTTCTTTTGTTGTCTGTGATTTTGGTATGATATATAAAATATCACTGTAAAAGAGATTTTTGTTTGTTTGTTTTATTGTACAGAGTTATGGCTTTAGGTCTTATGTTTAAGTCTTTAATCCACTTGAGTTAATTTTTGTGTTGGTGTAAGATGATCCAATTTTATTATCTTACAGATGAGTATCTATTTATCTCAAAACATTTGAAATGACTACCCTTTTTATTTTTGATTATCTTTGTTGGAGTTTCATTCACCAAATATGTATGGTTTTATTTGGTGCTCTCTGTCTTGCTCTATACATCCAGGTGTCTATATTTCTGTCAGTACCATAGTGTATTGATAACTATAGCTTTTTGATATAATTTGAAATCAGATATTGTGATTCCTTCAGCTTTGTTTTATCATTCAAGATAGTTTTGGATATTCATTGTTTTTTTTTGTGTGTGTGTGCATTCATTGAATCTTAGGATTAAAAAATTATTTCACCAGAGTTTGATAGTTTTCAATGTGCAGAGATTTCACCTTCTTAGTAAAGTTTATTTGTAGTATTTTATTTTACATATTGCTATTATAAATAGAATTATTTTCTTAATTTCTTGTTCCAATAGTTAATTGTTATTACACAGAAACAGAATTGATCCCAGATTTTACAGGAAAAATATTCAATAGTTCAATGTTGGAAATGATGTTAGTTGCAGGATTTTCATATATGGCCATTTGGGTGCTGATGTACATTCCTTCTATACCTAATTCTCAAGAGTTTTTATAAAAAATGCATACTGATTTTTTTGTCAAATGTTTTCATTGTATTAACTGACAAGATCATAGGATTTTATCTTTCATTCCTTTTATGTGGTATGATGGGCTGGGATTTAGCTCAGTTGGTAGAGCACTGCTCTGCAGTCTCTGAGGTCCCGAGTTTGATTCCTGGCACTGCAAAATGGGAGAAGGAGTGGCAACCCACTCCCAAGGCAATCCCGAAACAGTCAGCCATTGAAAACCCTATGAGGGTCGCTATGAGTTGGACTCAACTCGACAGCACCTAACAACAACAACAACATGTGGTATGACAAGCTGACAGATTTACACATCTTAAGCCACTTTTCCATCTTAGGAGAAAGCCTGATTTGATTATAGTATGTGATTTTTTAATGTGCTTTTGGTTTGGTTTCCTAGTATTTGATGAGAAATTTACATCTATATTCACCATAGCAATTAGCCTGCAATTTCTTGTTTTATAATATCCGTATTTGTCTTGGGTATTAAGGTAATGTTGGCCTCATAAATGAGTTTGGTAATATTGCCTCCTCTTCAATTCTTTAAAAAATTGGATAAAGTTAGTGTTAATTATTAGTTATTAATTTTTGTTTTATTTTTTAAATGGTACAGAAATAATATATATTTCCACACAGAAGAACGAAAGTAGACCCATATCTCTCATCTTATCATATAAAATATCAAATCAAACCAGGTGCAGTTATGGACACCTCTAATCCTAGCACATGAGAGGTAGAGGAAGAAGAATTGTGAGTTTGAGGACAGCCTGGTCTGTATAGTGATATCTTGTAAAAAAAATCTGAGATTTTATTAAATATTTAAATATAACATGTGACTCGGTTAAATTATAGAAGAAAACATTGCGAAAATGCCTCATGTTATATTTCAATCCAATAATTATTTTTAATGGGACCCAGTAGCACAGATATTAAAAGCAAAAAATATGTAAACAGGAGTAACTCACTTTAAGAATAATCTACACATCAAAGTTAACTATCAACAGAGTGAAGACACAGCCTAATATATGGGAGAAAACACTAAGAAACTATATATCTGACAAGAGTTCACATTCAAAACCTAAAAAGAACTTAACATAAAAAGCAGAATTTCCAATTAACAATTAGAAAATGAGCTTAATAGACTTTTCTTGAAAGAAGACAAAAATACGGCCACAAAGTATATTTAGAAATTCAACATTACTAATCATGAGTGAAGTGCAAATTAAACCTGCACTGAGATATTATTTCATTCCAATTAGAATGGCTAATGTAAAATAAAAGATAACATGTTGGTTATGATGTACAGATAGGATACATTTGTATACCATTTGTCAGAATGTAAATTATTATGCATTACAGTATGAAATTTCCTCAAAAATAATAAAAAGGAACCATAAGTCCTAGGGGTAAAAAGATAGATCAGTGATGGCCTCCATGAGACATGGTGAATCAGAAGATTCAGGATAACAAAAGAAAGACTCTAGTCCAAAGACTAAAAGATTGTAAGAGCATAAGAAGTCACAAAGGAGGTGATAAAGACAGGTGAAAAGTACAGTACAAAAAATCAGAGGTGCTATGTAGTGTGAAAGAGAGGGCCAGGTATGGGTTCAAGCTACATTTCCCTGGATGGGAGAAAGGAACATCAAACTCATCCAAAATGTAAGCTAGGCAATCTTACCCATAAAACCAGCCCACAGTTCTCACAAGCCTTGGCTTCAGTAGAGGGATTCAGTGAGGCAAGTGCTTCTCTGGCCTGACAAGTCACCATTAAAGATAAAATATATTTTGTGACTCCCTACAGCTGAGAGGGCTGTGTCCAGGTGCCATCCCAAGAGAAAGCCTTTTGTTTATGACTTAGCTACATGGGGGGACAGTGTACAAACAACAAATAATCACAATTTAGGGTCCTTGGGACAACCTGCCACATCTGTTATGTGACAGCCACAGGGGCAGTTGTGTAAAGGGGGTACACAGATACACATGTCCAGAATTTCAGGTGGCAGGAGATTTATGCCATGAAGGGCATGGTGATTGGTAGCTCCACCTTCTGAGGTGAGGATGAGATCCCATCACCTGAGGATAACTTCAGAGACTGATATCCTTTGTCCAAGATCAGTTGACAGCTTTCCCTCTGTGGCCATCTTTCTGCCACACAGTTCACTACTGGTGGGACTGAGACCTCTGAAGCTCAGATCCTGTGGAAAATTTGATTTCTATAACATCTATCCCTTCCAAAGAATGTTCATTGTTTAGTGGGATGTGAATGTACCCAGACACGTCCTCCAGTACAGAATTTAGGACATTATTTGCTTCTTCCCCTCTCCAACATACTTAAGAAACATCCCTTAGCTTGGAAAGTAGCCATCCCAGCATGTCAAAATTGAAATTCTCAAGCAAATGATAACCTAACCAGTCAACAGCCTTCAAAGCTAAGTGTGGCCAGGAGAGTCTCCAGGTATGCCAAGTGAAGGTCCTAAAATGAAGCCATCCCTATCAGACATCTGACCCTGGACTGGTGTAGGCTCAGGACCAGTCTACACACTTTAATAGTAGTTTTTCTACTCTCTGAGTGGTACTGGAAATTCAGCCCTCAAGAAAAGTGGCTCACTAAGAAGATTCCAAAATAAAACTGGAGAGATATCCATACCAATAGGTGTGCAAATAAGGGTGCAGAAACATAGAAGTACGAAAAAGTAAGACAAACCAGGAACTGTGGTGCAAGCCTGTGATTATAGCAACTAAGCACACTGAAGCAGGAGGAGTGCAAGTTCAAGGGCAGCCTTCACAATTTAGCAAGACTCTATCTCAAAATTAAGAAAAATTAAAAAGGAGATGGGAGTGTAGCTCAGTGGTAGAGCAGTTGCCAAGTCTGTGCAAGGTACTGAGTTGTATCCCTAGTACTGAAAAGAAAGAATGACAGAACGAAGAAAGAAGAAGGAAAGAAAGAAAGGAAGGAAAAAAGAAAGAGGAATGAAGGAAGGAAGGAAGAAAAAAGAAAGAAATATGACTCCTTCAAAGACCATAATTCCTAAACTACTGAATCCAGAAATACTGAAATGTTTGGAATGCTAGACAAAGAACTCAAATTTGTAAAAATCATCAAAGACTTCAAAGAGGATACAAAAAAGCAGTAAATGTAGTCAGAAGGCCAATTCAGGAACCAGACAATAAAGTGACTGAGACAGATGATAAAGTCAGCAACATCCATGGGAATTTCAGAAAAGAAATTGAGATTTGGAAAAAAAGTGTTAGTAATTAAAAATTCAATGAACTGTATAAAATACAGAGTGGAAAGCATCACAAATAGAGTAGATCAAGGAGAAGGAGAAGAATGTCTAGTAGAATTAGAAGACAAGCTCAAGGAAAGAGTATGGACAACAATGAAGAATATACACACACACACACACACACACACACACACACACACACACACACATATATATATATATATTCTCCTTAGTATTTTATTTATACATATTAGTGGAGTACAGCATAACAAGTGCAGGTGTTCCAGTGGTATGATGACTTATCTTTCCTTGGGTATATTCCTAAAAGTTGTATAGCTGGATCATATCGAAGTTCTATTCTTAATTTCCTAAGGTACCTCCACACTGATTTCCAAAATTGCTCAACTAAAGTACACTCCCAGTCTGTATCCTTGCCAGCATTTACTATTTATTTTATTAATCTTGGCCATTATTACAAGAGTGATGGGAACCTCAGTATTTTTTTGATTTGCATTTCCCTAACAGCTAGGGACATTGAGCAATTTTTCATATATTTACTGAAGTCCTAGCTAGAGCAATCAGGCAAGAGAAAGAAATAAAATGAATATAAATAGGGAAAGAAGAGGTAAAATTACCCTTACTGCTAGATGACATGATCCTGAATTAAGTAAAACTAAAAAGCTTCTCCCCCACACATCTGTCAGTTTGCCACACTGTGGGGGCTTGTGTGTTGCGATGAAGCTGAGAGCTCAGATATGAGCAAGGTTACCTATGGTGGACAGGTTTTCAGCTGAGCTTCCAGACTAAGACAGACTAGGGAGTAGGACCTGGGGAGACACTCCCGAAACAACTAGCCATTGAAAACTCTATGGATAGCAAAGAGACCCTGTCAGATATAGTGCCGGAAAATGAGGCCCCCAGGTTGGAAGGCACTCAAAAGACTACTTGGGGAGTTGCCTCCCCAAGTAGAGTCTACCATGATGATGGAGTAAAGCCCCAGGGTCCTCCATTTGCTGATGTGGCATGACTCAAAATGAGGAGAAACAACTGTAAACATCCATTAATAATTGGAACATGGAATGTAAGTAGTATGAATCTAGGAAAATTAGAAATCATTAAAAGAAAAATGGAGCACATAAATATTGACATTCTAGGCATCAGTGAGCTAAAATGGACTGGCATGGGCCATTTGGGGTCAGACAATCATATGGTCTACTATGCTGGGAATGATAAACTAAGGAGAAATGGTGTTGCATTCATCATCAAAAAAGATATTTCAAGATCTGTCATGAAATACAATATTGTCAGTGATAGAATAATATCCATATGCCTACAAGGAAGGCCAGTTAATATGACTATTATACAAATTTATGCACCCACCACTAAGTCCACAAATGAAGAAAGGGAAGACTTTTATCAGCTTCTGCAATCTGAAATAGATCAAACATGCAAGCAAGACATACTGATAATCACTGGTGACTGGAATGCAAAGGTTAGAAACAAAGAAGAAGGCTAGTTGGAAAATATGGTCTTGGTGACAGAAATGAAGCTGGAGATCGCATGACAGAATTTTGTCAGACCAATGACCTTTTCATTACAAATATATTTTTTCAACAACATAAATGGAGACTATACCTATGGACTTCACCAGATGGAACACATAGGAATCAAATTGACTACATATGTGGAAAGAGACAAGGGAAAAGCTCTATACAAAATGTCAAAACAAGACCAGGTGCTTACTGTAGATCAGACCATCAACTTCTCATATGCAAGTTCAAACTGAAGCTGAAGAAAATTAGAACAAGTATATGAGAGCCACGGTATGACCTTGAGTATATCCCACCTGAGTTCAGAGACCACTTCAAAAATAGGTTTAATGCATTAGACACAAATGATAGGAGACCAGAAGAGTTGTGGTATGACATAAAAGATATCATTCAAGAAGGAAGCAAAAAGTTCTTAAAAAGACAAGAAAAAAAGAAAAGACCAAATTACATGTCAAAAGAGACACTGGACCTTGCCCTCAAACATTGAGCAGCTAAAGCAAAAGGAAGACATGATGAAGTTAAGGAATTAAACAGAAGATTTCAGAAGGCAGCTCGAGAAGACAAAAACAAATATTATAATGACATGTGCAAGGAGCTAGAGGCAGAAACCAAAAGGGAAGAACATGCTCTGTGTTTCTCAAGCTTAAGGAAGTGAAGAAAAAATTCAAGCTTCAAGTGGCAGTAGTGAAAGATTCTACAGGGAAAATATTAAATGATGCAGGAAACATCAAAAGAAGATGGGAAGAATACACAGAGTCATTATACAAGAAATAATTGGCAGATGACCAACCATTCCAAGAGGTTGCATATGAAGAGGAACCAATGGTGTTGAAGGACGAAGTGGAAGCTGCCTTGAAAGAACTGGCAAAACACAAGGCTCCAGGAATTGATGGGATACCAAAAGAGATGTTTCAACAAACAGATGCAGCACTGGAGGTGTTAACATGTTTATGCCAATAGATTTGGAAAACAGCTACTTGACCGACTGACTGGAAGAGATCCATATTTGTGCCTATTCCCCCCAAAAAAACGGGATCCAACTGAATGTGCAAACTATCGGACAATATCATTAACATCACACACCAGCAAAATTCTACTAAAGATAATTCAGAAGTGACTGCAGCAGTATATGGACAGGGAATTACTGGAAAATCAAGTGGGATTCAGAAGAGGGCGGGGAACCAGGGACACCATTGCTGATGTCATTTGGATACTAGGTGAAAGCAGAGAATATCAGAAAGATGTCTATCTATGTTTTATTGACTACGCAAAAGCATTTGATTGTGTGGATCATAACAAACTATGGATAACACTTCGGATAATGGGAATACCAGAACAACTAATTGTGTTCATGAGAAATCTGTACATGAACCAGGAGGCAGTTGTTTGAATAGAACAAGGAAACACAGCCTGGTTTAAAGTTGGGAAAGGTGTATATCAAGGCTGTATACTTTCACTCTATTTCTTCAATTTATATGCTGAGCAAATAATCTGAGAAGATGGACTTTATGAGGAAGAACGCAGCATCAACATTGGAGGAAGACTCATTTACAACCTGTGTTATGCAGATGACACAACTCTGCTTGCTGAAAGTGAGGAGGATTTAAATCATTTACTGATGAAGATCAAACATCATAGCCTTCAATATGTGTTACGACTAAACATCAACAAAACAAAAATCTTTACAAGTGGGTCAGCACGCAACTTCACAATAAATGGAGAAAAGATTGAGGTTATCCAAGATTTTGCTTTGCTTGGCTCTATAATCAACACCCGTGGCAGCAGCAGTCAAGAAATAAAAAGACGCATTGCTTTAGGAAAAGCTGTGGCAAAAGATCTCTTTAGAGTACTGAAAAGCAAAGATGTCACATTGAACACGAAGGTGCCTCTGACTCATGCCATGGTATTTTCAGTGGCATCATATGGTTGTGAAAGCTGGACATTGAACAAGAGAGACAGAAAAAGAATTGATGCTTTTGAATTGTGGTCCTGGAGATGTCTATTGAATATACCATGGACTGCCAAAAGAACCAACAAATCTGTCCTAGAAGAAGTGCAACCAGAGTGCCCCTGGGAAGCAAGAATGGCCAGACTGCATCTTACCTGTTTCGGACATGTAGTCAGGAGAGATCAATCCGTGGAGAAGGACATCCTGTTTGGGAGAGTTGCAGGTCAACGCAAAAGAGGAAAGCCCTCCACCAGATGGATTGACACAGTGTCTGCAACAATGGGCTTAAACATAAATAAGATCGTGTGCCTGGCACAGAATTGGGAAGTGTTTCGATCTGCTGTACATAGGGTCGCTATGAGTCAGACTTAACTCAACGGCACCTAACAACAACAACAACAAAATCTTCTATTAAATAAAATAAATAATCAATAAATTGAAGAGGCAAGGTAACCTATGCAATTGGAAAAAATATTTACCATCATAAATTTGAGTTATGAATATCAAAATTTGAGTTAGAAATCAAAACATATAATTTATTTGAGTTCGAAAGTAAAATACATAAGACAGGAATGAATAGAACAGAGAATAGAACAGAATAGAAAAAAAGAAAATGACATAAAAATAGAAGAACATACAAGTAACTCAATTAAAATGTGCTAAGAACATGAGAAGACATTTCTCCAATGCATACAAATTTCCACCAGATGCTTAACACTATTAAGGATCAGGGACATCCAAATCAAAACTATGATGATAAATCACCTTTATCTATCATCTATCTATCTATTTATCTATCTATCTATCTATCTATCTATCTATCTATCTATCTAACATTTATCTGTGTAATCTGATTGAAATATGGGCTGATGAGGATATAGAGGAAAGGAATCCCTGATACATATCAGGAAAAACTCACTTGGTAGAGACTTTAAGGGGAAAAACTGTACAGATTGTTCAAAATCTTAGAAATGGAGGTATCATTTGATGTAGCAATTTTATCCGAGGATATTTGTCCAGATGAGTTGAAATTAGGATCATAAGGAGATTTCTGCATCTGATTCACTACAGTATTTTTCACAATAGCCAATGTATGAAACAATCTAAATTTCCATTGAGAAATAAATGGATAAAAAAGAGGATGTATGCCCAAAGTGGAATATCATTTCCCCTCAGAAATGAAGAAAATTCTATCACTTGCAACAAATGGACAAAAGTGGAGGACTTTATGCTAAATGAAGTTTGTCAGACATAGAATACTTACACTGCACCATTTCACATCTATGTGTAATCTTACAGAGTAAAACAGAGAAGTACAGAGTAGAGTGGTGGTTTTCAGGAGTTTAGAAGAAGATAAAAGGCAGGAATGTTGTTCAAATGGTAAGAAATTTCAGTAGTCCAAATTGAATACATTCTAGCAATCTAGTAAATAGCAAGGTGACTATAGTTAATAAGATTTCTATACTTGTATAACTGAATTTGACTAGATAGTAGATAGTAAGAGTTCTCATAGTAGAAACTCATATGCTAATTAGCTTAAATATGTGATTATCTCCTTAGGCATACAAATAATAAATTATTAATTTGAATACCTTAAATATCTAGAGAAAAAATCAATTGTGAAAGATACAGCAATAAAATATATGCTACACTGTAAATTTTTTTAAAAGCCACTATATTTGTCTGTCATATGGTCTCATAAATGGAACTATGTATTCATTCTCATTCCTTCTTTACCAGACCTCATATGCATGCAAGAGGGAACTGAGCCAGGATTTGGGATCTGGCTTGCCATGATCCACTGTTGCCATTTGGCCTGCACTCTCTGAGCTGAGATCATGGTGTACAATCTCTGTGGGGAGGCCAGGGGTCTTGATGGGGCAGCAGGCACACATCACCTCTCTGGTAGAATTTTACAGGCAGAGTACCCCACAGAATGGGTTGCTGAGAGCATCCTGAAACCTGGGGCAGACTGAGAGACCAGTGTGGACTTTCTGACATCGTTCCCTGCTGGAGGGATGCTGCACAGAAACCCCTCCCCTCCCCAGGACCTGCTAGCTTTCAATGTTAGAGTGGAGTGGGGGAATGAGAGAAAAGCATAAGACTCATTATCACCCAACCACGAAAGAATGTCAGTGAGAGAATCTTCAAATTTGGAAGAGGTAGAACCTAACTCCTAGACCAAGACTCAGCAAAAAAAATACAAAACATGAAAGGACACGCTGGATATGAAGATTCCACAGAACAAAGCCTCTCAACAGACAATACCAAACAATCCCAATTTCTAGAGTTGTCATAATCAGAATTCAGAATTTTGATTATTAATATGCTAATAGATATCAAAGCTAACATCACCAGCACCCTCAAGATCCTGGAGAGGAAAGTATCTAAGAATCTGGAGTCTGTACTCTCCTTGGAGCTAGAAATGGTCAGAAAAAACCAAGCTGCAATTGTTGAGATGCAAGGCAAGCTGAATAAAATAAACACTTCAGTAGAATCCCCAACATTAAGACTGGATGAAGTTGAACAGAAGATCTCATACACAGAGGGAGGAATACAAGATATTAACTACATACAAGCCAACATGGAGAAAATGATGAAGTAATACTAGCTAGATCTCTTTGAGGTTTCAGATAAAACGAGAAAGTGAAATTTAAGAATTCATGGAGTCCCTGAAGGAGCAGAAAGCAATAAAAGAGGATTAGGAAATTTATTTCAAGATATGTTGAGTGAAAAATTTCCAAATCGAATGCAAGAACTGGAAACTTACACAACTGAATCATTCAGAAGCCCACCCAGAGTAGACCAAAACAGATACTCTCTGTGACACATTATTGTATTAATGCTTACATTGGATAGCAGAGAAAGAGTTTTGAAAGCAGCTAGGGGAAAACACTAGCTGACAGTTAAAGGCAAACCCATTAAAATAACCACAGACTTCCCCATATCAACATTGAAAGCTATAAAGACATGGACATGTATAATCCACGTTCTGAAAAGGAACAACTTTCAACCAAAAAATACATTACTCAGCTAAGTTTTCTTTAAAATAGATGAGAAACATATGACATTCCATGATATTGCCATGTTCACATGATTCACAACCACCAAGCCAGCATTACAGAGGATCCTCAATCAACTACCACATACAGGGGAGATAAGATAATGCTACATAGAAGGTCAAAGAAATGAACAATTAACTTGAGAGGAAATCAAGAAAGAAATAAGAAAAACGAATCAAAACCCAGCAACATGTACTGACTAGATGCATAATAATAAATGCTTCTTAATAATTATTCTTAATTTAAACAGTCTTTAATCACCAATTAAGAGAGATAGACTGGCCAATTGGATGAAAAAACATGAACCCTCAATATGGGCCATCCAAGAGACTCACCTAATCCACAAGACAGTAAAAGGTTGAGAATTAAGGGCTGGAAAACTATATACCAAGCAGAGAGAAAAACAAAACAAAACAGGAGTCACAATACTAATTTCAGATTGGTTAATCTTCAATACAAGACAAACTTTATGGGAAATAAAGGAATAGATTAGTCTAGACACAATGATTATAGGAGACTCCAATACCCCATTTTTGCCAAGAGACAGGTCATCAAAACAAAATAATCAACAGAGAAATGATGAGCTTAATTTGCACCTTAGACCAACTGGAACTTACAGATATCTACAGAATATTCCATCCATCTGATGAGGAATATACATTCTTCTCAGCACCACATAGAACGTTCTCTAAGATCAATCACACTTCAGGACACAAAAGTAGCCTCAATAAACACAAAAAAGAAGAAACCATCCCCTGTACTTTATCAGACAACAAGGGAATAAAATTGAAACTCAAAAAAAGAAAAACACCAGAAATTTTACAAATTCATGGAGACTAAGTAATACGCTGCTGAATGATCAATAAGTTATTGCAGAAATTAAAGCAGAAATTTTTGAAAATCCTGCAATCAAATGAGGATGAAAACACATTCTACCAAAACATATGGAATACAGCAAAGGCAATTCTAAGAAGGAAGTTCATAGCATTGAGTACCTTCATCAATAAGGTAGAGATGAGCCAAATAAATGACTTAGTGACACATCTCAAGGTACTAGAAAGCCAACAACAAATCAATCGCAAAAGGAGCACTCAAGCAGAAATTAACAAGATCAAGGCAGAGATATCTCAATTAGAATCTAAAAAGATAATTCAAGGAATTAATGAGACTAACAGCTGATTATTTGGAAAGATTAATAAAATAGACACTCCCCTGGCCAATCTCATCAAAAAGAAAAAAAAAAATAGGACAATTGTGAACATTAGAGATGAAAAAGGATAATAATAACTGATTCCAAAGAAATACATAAAATCATCAGGGATACTTTGAGAAACTGTATTCTCCAAAATACTAAAATACAGAAGAAATGGATAAATTTATTAACACAGAAGATTTACCAAAATTAACCCTGGATGACATAGGGGACCTAAATAAACCCATTACATATACTGAAATAGAAAAGGTAATAAAAAGAATAAAAAAGTAGAAAAGGTAATAAAAAGTAACAAAGAAGGGCTCAGGATCTGATGGGTTCATAGTAGAATTCTACCAAGCTTACAAAGAAAAGTTAAAACCAGTTTTCCTTATATTATTTCAAAAAGAAAAGGAAGGAGCACTCCCAAAATCATTCTACAAAGCTACCATCACCTTGATAGCTAAACCAGGTAAAGATACATCTAAGATAATTATAGACCAATCTCCCTAATGAACATAGATGCAAAAATTCTCAACAAAACTCTGGAGAACCAAACTCACCAACATATTAAGAAGATTGCTTACACCATGACTTTGTTGTTAGGTGCTGTCGAGTCAAGTCCAACTCATAGTGATCCTATGTACAGCAGATCAAAACACTTCCCCATTATGTGCCAGGCACACAATCTTATTTATGTTTAAGCTCATTGTTGCAGACACTGTGTCAATCCATCTGGTGGAGGGTTTTTCTTTTTTCATTGACCTGCCACTCTTCCAAACATGTCTTTCTCCAGGGATTGGTCTCTCCTGACTACATGTTTGAAACATGTAAGCTGTAGTCTGGCCATTCTTGCTTCCAAGGAGCACTCTGGTTGCACTTCATCTAGAACAGATCTGTTGATTCTTTTGGCAGTCCATTGTATATTCAATAGATATCTCCAGTACCATAATTCAAAAGCATCAATTCTTTTCCTGTTTCCCTTGTTTAATGTTCAGCTTTCACAACCATATGATGTGACAGAAAATACCATGGCATGAGTCAGACACACCTTCATCTCCAATGTGCCGTCTTTGTTTTTCAATACTCTAAAGAGATCTTTTGCCACAGCTTTTCCTAGAGCAATGCATCTTTTGATTTCTTGACTGCTGCTTCCACGGGTGTTGATTATAGAGCCAAGCAAAGCAAAATCTTGGATAACCTCAATCTTTTCTCCATTTATTGTGAAGTTTCATACTGACCCTGTTTTAATGATTTTTGTTTTGTTGGTGTTTAGTCACAGCCTATATTGAAGGCTATGATCTTTCATCTTCATCAGTAAATATTTTTAATCCTTTCGCTTTCAGTTAGCAGAGTTCTGTCACCTGCATAATGGAGGTTGTTAATGAATCATCCTCCAATCCTGATGCCATGTTTTTCCTCATAAACTCCAGCTTCTTGGATTATTTGCTCAGTGTATAAATTGAAGAGATATCATGATATTATATAGCACTGACACACATTTCTCTCAACTTACCATGACCTAGTGGGATTTATTCCACTGTTGCAAGGGTGTCTCAACATATGAAAACCGATTAATATAACAAAAATCACGTGATCATCTCAGACTATGCTGAGAAGGCCTTTGATAAAGTGCAACGCCTTTTCATGATAAAAACCCTGGAGAAGATAGGCATAAGAAGATAACACCTTAACATCATAAAGCCATTCATGACAGACCTACAGCCAGTATCATATTAAATGGAAAAAAATTGAAATAATTTCCTCAGTGACCTAGAACAAGACAAGAATGTTCACTCGCTCCTATCTTATTTAAGATTGTGATTGAATTCCTAGCCAGGGCAATTAGATCAGAGAAAGAAATCAAAGGGATACAGATAGGCAAAGAAGTGTCAAATTATCCTTATTTATGGATGACATGATACTTTACCTAAAGGACCCCAAAATCTCCTCTAGAAAACTTATACCTAATTAACTCCTATACCAAACTGGCAGGATACAAAATTAACACTCAAAAATCAGTAGCCTTCTTTTACACCAACTGTGAGCAGGAAAAATGAAAATTAAAGCTACAATCCCTTTCATCATAACCCACTAGAAACTTAAATACATTGGAGTCAATCTAACCAAAGATCCTGCAGATCTCTACATAGAAAATTTCAAAATAGTAAAGAAAGAAATTGCAGAGCATACTAAAAGGTGGAAAGGCCTCCCTTGCTCATGGATTGGAAGAAACAATATTATAGAAATGACTATCCTACCAAAGAAATCTATAGATTTAATGCAGTCCCCATTAAAATTGCAATGACAGATTTTACAGATAGAAAAAAATCCAAAAATTCACACAGAAACACAAAAGATCACATATAACCAAACACTCTTAAGCTGCAAAACTAGTGCAGGTGGGGTCACAATCACTGACTTTATACTACAGGGCTATAATAACAAAGTCAGCTTGGTACTGGCATAACAATATGCATGAAGACCAGTAGAACAGAATAGAGGACCCTGACATACACCAACACATCTATAGCCACCTGATTTTTGACAAAGGGGCAAAGCAGACAAATTTGAGAACAGATAGCCTTTTCAACAAATGGTGCTGGGAAAGTTGGATATCTGCTTGCAGAAAAATGAAGACAGACTCTCACCCCTCAATATGCATGAGAATTAACTTGAAATGGATAAATGACCTCAACATAAAATCAGAAACTTTAAAATTACTCAAAGAAAAGTTCGGCAATACTCTCTAACATACAGGGATAGGAAAATATTTCCTTAATGTGACTCCAATTGCTCAGGGAATTGCAACAAGAATAGATAAATGGGATTGCATGAAATTAAAAAGTTTCTGTAAAGCAGATGAAACAATCAACAGAATCGAGGAAGACCCCAATGAATGGGAGAAAATCTTTGCATCCTATATATCCAACAGAGGACTAATTCCCACATTTACAAAGAACTTAAGAAAGCAACTCCCACAACAACAAATAATGCAATGCACAAGAGGGCAAAGGAACTGAATAGACAGTTCTGAAATGGAGAAGTTTGTAAGGCCATGGAACACATGAAAAAGTGCTCAATATCCCTAGCCATTCGGGAAATACAAATCAAAACAACTCAGAGATTCCACCTTACTCCAGTAAGAATGCCCAAGATCAATAAAACAAATAAGAACCAATGCTGGTGAAGTTGTGGAGAAAAGGGAACCCTCTTACACTGTTTGGTGGGGCTGTGAATTAGTTCAACCACTTTAGAAATCAATATGGAAGTTCCTCAGAAAACTAAAAATAGATCTGCCATATGACTGAGTTGTACCACTACTGGGAATATACCCAAAGGGAGATGAGTCATCATGTCACACAGACAGTTGCATCTTCATATTCAATGCAGCACTTTTCACAATAGCAAGGATATATAATCAATCAAATTACTATCAACAGAAGAATGGATAAAGAAATTATGGTACATCTACACAAAGAAGTACTACTCAGCAGTTAAAAAATGAAATAATGTCATTTGCAGTAAAATGGATGGTATTGGAGAATATCATCTTAAATGAATGAACACAAGCCCCAAAAGATAAATACCACATGTCCTTGCTCATATGTGAGACCTGAACCAAACTTAAAGGAAGGAGAAAATCATACCAATAAATTGAAACATAATACAAAGCTTAGTTAAATGTAGCATAGAAGGGACAATTTAAGGAGTGGAAAGAAGGAGGGAGGGATCTAGCCAAAGGAAGCAATCATTGGAGAAGATGGGAGTGGGAGGAAGGTCAATGAGGAGGGATGAAAGCAGAGAGGTCAACTTCAATGTAAATAGCACAATTTTATTAGTATGGTAGAAAGAAAGGGGGAGATACAAAGAAAGCTACAGGAATAGCTAACATAAAAAAATAATAATAATATCAGAAGCTGGCAATAATGTAAACAGACAAGATTACTTATCTAATACTGCTGAGAATGTTAAAACGTAGATCAGTGTAGAAAAAAGTTTGAACTTAAATCAAAATCGGGATGCATGTATATAGATAAGTATTCAGAGATCATTGGTGAGGGGGTGGGGATAGGGGAGGAGGGTCATGAGAGTGTAAGTGGGAAATTATGTGAGCAATGTACAATGAAATGCATATATAGAAACATAACAATGAAACCCAAATCATAATGAAACTCATTAAGTTGTATATTAAAAATTTCAATAAAAAAGATACTCATTTCACCTGAAAGGACACACATAGAACTTGAAGGAATGGAAAAAATATTCCACCAAATACAAACCAAACTGAACTTAAATAACTCTACATATATCAGGGGCTGGGATTTAGCTCAGTTGGTAGAGCGCTGCGCTGTGGTCTCTGAGGTCCCGAGTTTAATTCCCAGCACCGCAAAAATGGGAGAAGGACCTGGCAATCCACTCCCAATGCAATCCCAAAACAATCAGCCATTGAAAACCCTATGAGGGTCGCTATGAGTCGGATACCGACTCAATGGCACCTAACAACAACAACAACAACAACATATATCAGAGAAAATCCACTTTAAGTCAAAGTCTGAAAAATAAACAAAGGAAGAAAGGATATGATGGTACAGAGATAACTTCAGAAAAAGATATATAAATTGTAAATGTATAGGTGTTGAACAACAGAGCACACAGATATATGAAAGAAATATAAGATCTAAAGGGAAAGACTTGCTAGTGCAATAATAGTGAAGACTTCAGCACCCCACTTTTGGGAATGAACAGATAATGTAGACAGAAAACCAAATGAGATATATTGTATTTAAATTACAGTATAAACCTAATAGAGATTAAGAGAACATTGCATCCAACATATGAATAAATATTAAATTCTCTTTTGTAAAGGGAAAATTCTCTGGAAAAATCATTCATTATGACACAAAATAAATCTTAACAGATTGAAGAAGATAGAAATTATGTCAAAAATCATTTCTGATTTCATTGTATGAAGCTAGAAATCAATAACAAGAAGAATGTTAGAAACTTAACAAATATATTGAAACCAGCCAATACAGTCTTGAATAAGAAATGACTAAAGGAAGAAAGGGGCTGGGATTTAGCTCAGTTGGTAGAGCACTGCGCTGCAGTCTCTGAGGTCCCAAGTTCAATTCCCAGCACTGCAAAAATGGGAGAAGGGCCTGGCAATCCACTTCCAAGGTAATCCCGAAACAGTCAGCCATTGAAAACCCTATGAGGGTCGCTATGAGTCAGATACTGACTCGATGGCACCTAACAACAACAACAACAAAAGAAATTAAAAGGAAATTTAAAAATATTATTGAAACAATTGAAATGGGAATTAAATATATAAAATCAATAGGGGGATACAGCAAAACCTGCGCTTAGAATGAAACTTAAGCAACAAATCCCTACATCAGGAAAGAAGAAATAACTCAAATTAATAGATCTCAAGAAATTAGAAAAATTGAAATAAACTGAATTCAAGGCAGTAGAAAGAAGAAAATAAAAATGAAAGAATAAAAATAAATGAAGTCTAGTCCTCACAATAATATAAAAGATCAATGGAATGAAGTTATTTATTTCAAATAATCCAAATTGGCAAATAGTTTAACACACTCAGACAAAAAGAGAAGACTCAAATTTTAACTCATAGATGAAAAATAAGACATTACAACTGACACCATTGGGCCAGGCATTTTTCTGAACCCCTGTAATCTCAGCCCTTGGGAGAGTGAGGCAGAAGGATCAACACGAGTTCAAGGCCAGCTTGGTCTACATGGCAAGTTCCAGATCAGCCTCCAGTCTAGGTTGCAAAGACCATGTCTCAAAAAACAAATAACAAACAAACAAAACCCACCAAAATGACACCACAGAAATACAACAGATCTTAAAGTAACATTAGGAACAATCATAGGCCAACATTTCATAAACTAGAAGAAATGGACAAATTCCCAGAAACACAAAGCCAAGATAGAGTTATGAAGAAATAATCTCGATACACCAGTCTTGAATGGGAAATTGAATCACTAAAAAAAAATTCCATCAAAGAAAATCCCAGGAAATAACGTTTCATTGTTCGGTTCTAACCAATGTTTAAGGAGTAATACCGATTCTTCTCAAATTATTCCAGAGCAATAATGTAGAGGGAACTTTCCTAAAATCATTCCTGGAAGCTTGTATTTTTCTGATATCTAACCCAGAATAAGACACACACACACACACATACACACATACATACATATACACACAATTACAGCACATCATCCTTGATGAATATAGATTCAAAAATCCTTAATAAAATACTTCTTGTTGTTGTTAGGTGCCCTCTAATCGGTATCTGACTCACAGCGACCTTGTGTACAAAAGGCAAAACACTATTGTTAGTGATTCTCTGCTGTTAGTAGAGTTTTCAGTGGCGGATTGATTTTTGGCAGTGGGTTGCCAAGTTGTCTCCCAAGCCTGCAGCCCCTGATATTCCCAGGCAGTCTCCCATCCAAGTACTAACCAGGCCTAACCCTGCTTCGTTTCTGAGATCTGACAGGATCGGATGCCATAGGGTTACAGGTGCAGGCAATAAAATACTAGCAAACAAAATTCAACAGGACATTAAACACAACATTCACTGTGACCAAATAGAACATGTTGTAGGGATGCAAGGATTTTTCAATATACATAAACCAATGAATGTGATATATAACACATTAAAAGAGAGAACAACCATATATTTCAATATACCTAGAAAAACCAATTGATGACTCACTATCACATTGTAATCAGACTTCTAAAAAACAGGAAATAGAAAATAAAGTCTATATATGACAGACCTACAGATAAGATCATATTGAATCAGGAAATGGTGAAATCACTTCCTCTAATGTTTAGAAAAAAATCAAGAATGCCCACTTTCACCACTCTTGTTCAACATAGTACTGTAGATGCTCCCAAAGCAACTAGGTAATAAGGAGAAATCAGAGACATCCAAATGGGAAAGGAGGAGATCAATTTTTCCCTGTGAAGATGACATGATCTTATACAGAGGAAACCATAAAACTCCATCAAAAATATTGCATATGGGATTTTCTTTCTTTCCCTTTCTTTCTTTTTTGTTGCTAGGTATTAAAACTAGGGTCTTGTCCATGCTAGGCTAATACTTTACCACTGAGTTTTATCTCTAGTCCAAAAAACTATTAAAATAATAAAATTATTAAATTATTAATTAAATTAAAATTATAGGACACAGAATCAACAAAAAATCAGTAACATTTCTATAAACTAACAGTGAAATATCTGAAAAAGAATTAAGAAGACAATTCCATTTAGTGTCTACAAAAATAATATAACTAAGGAATAAATTTAACCAACAAAGTTAAACATCTCTAGGCTGAAAACTATAAAACTTTGATGAATGATATTGAAAAAGACACCAAATACAAAGTTATCCTACGTTTATGGTTTGAAAGAATCAATATTGTTAAAATAACCATACTGTCAAAAGGACATATAGGGTCAATGCAATCCATATCCAAAGTTCAAAGACATTCTTCACAGAAATAGGAAAAAGAAACCTGCAATTCAGAGAGGACCACAGAAGATCATAAGTAGCAAAATCAATCCTGGACAAAGGAAAATAAAGCTAGAGGCATTGTACTACCTGACTTCAAAATACACTACAAATCTGTAATCACCCAATGGCATAGTATGGGCATAAAAACAGAAATGTAGACAAATGGAACAAAATGAAAATCTCAGAAATAACTCCATAAAATTATAGCTAACTAATTTTAAACAATGTGCCCAAAACACACATTATTCAAAGTAGAGTATCTTCAGTAAGTGGTGCTAGGAAAATTTGGTGTCACTCAGCAGGAAATTGAAACCACACCCTTATGTCTTCAGGTAGTGAAAAAGCAGCTCCTACAGGATTAAAGACAAGTATAAAAGCAGCATCTGTGAAACTATCCAAAGAATGCATAGAGGAAAATCTCTGTTGTTTTGTTATGTCCAATATTTTTTTGATAGAATCTCAAAAAACTCAGAGAACAAAAGTTAACATAGGCAAAAGAGATCACACCAAATGAAAATCTTCTGTACAGCATTGGAAGCAATCATCAAAGTAAATAAGTAATCTGAACAATGGGAGAAAATATTTGCAAACTATTCACATTACAAGGAATTAATATCAATAGATTATAAGGCATTGAAACAACTCAATAGCAAAAATAATAGCAATTTGTTGTAAATTGTCAAAAGAACTGATAATACATATCTGAAAAGATATACAGGTGACCAACATGTACATGAAAAATGCTTAACAGCACTAGTAAAGGAAATGCCAATTAAAATCACATGTTTAGGAATATCTGCTGTCAAACAGTGAATTACTAAAATACAAAGTGTTGACAAGTGGGAAAGAAAGAACACTTTGTACAGTTGAATGCAATGTAAATTAATGCATATATTATGGAAAATAGTATGGGAGATCCTCAGGGAAAAAAAAAAACCAGAATCACAACATACATTAGTCAGCTCTTTCATCTCTGTGGCAGAGAAACCAATAAAAGCAAACTTACGGGAGAAACTTTTGGGGGGGCTCACAGAGGAGCAATCCATAGTGGTGGTAGAGTACATGTGACAGCCCTATGCAGCAGGGCCTGTGACAGAGAATCTCACATCTTCAAGATCAGGCAGCTGAGAGCAGAGAGAGCAACTGGAACTGGAAGACTAGGGTAAAAAACCTCCAGTTGCCTGCCTGCAGTGACCTACTTCTGCAAAGATAGAACCCACCTCCCAAAGTTCTATAACCTCCAAGGACAGTGTCACCAGCTGGGGACCTAATGTTTAAATATTTGACCTTTAGGAATCTTTTAAATCCAAACCATAAAACTTGACCATTGCCCCTAAAAGGTCACTACCCTCTCATAATGGAAAATGCATCCAGTTCAACTTCAAGAGTCTCCAAAATCTTAAACATCTCAACTGTGTTCAAAAGGCCAAGTCCAATCTTTTCATTGAGACTCTAGGCAAATATGTATGTGAGCACTTACAAAACAAAAATCAGGTTACATACTGCCAACATGTAATGTCCGAGAGCTAGCATTCTCATTCCCAAAAGGAGGAATACATGCATAGAAAGAAAAGATCAGTCCATAGCAAGACTGATAACCAGCTAGAAAAACAAATCTGTCCATCCATATATGGCATCTGGCACATGTCACATTATCTTGCATACAGCAGACATAGCCCCCAAAGGCTGGTTTTACTTGTTGCTGGCAGCTTTCCTTGGCACACATTTTACATTGCTAGCATTTTCAACATCCTGGAGTCTTCATTTCTTCTTAGGTTCCACCCACAATGTTTCATACATCAGCCCTTCAGGGGCTCTCTAAATGGCAGCTGACACTGGTACACATTGTCTTAGCTCACAGGTTTCTTCTGGACAATTGTTAGCCTTCTGGATAATTTGCAGCCTTCAAATCCCTCAACTGTTGCATTCTGCATTCCTATTAAAAAAGCACCATGTGGATGATGCCAAGATATGCTGCCAGCTTGGGAGCTGGATTTATCCTTTTGAACAACAGCTGCAGGGATGGCCTCTGTGTACCCTGGCTGAGAACCCGTGTCCCTGGGCAGCCCCTTTGCAGCAAGGCATCTCGTTTTTCAGCTAACCCCCTTTCAAAGGAAGCTTTTCAGTTTTACACCCTTGGTTCTTTAACAAGAGGGGAATAGTTGACTCCTGTTTTGCCTCCAGGGAATTTCTATCATCACAGCAAAAAGGTTGAGGTTTCCCTTTACTGTGGCTTATCTCTTTAAAAATTATGACCTTTTTGCCCAATCCATCCTTATCCACAGTAGCAAGCAAGCAAAAACTATTCTATATGCCTTGTGTCTTGCCACACTTGTGATATTTTTCTGCCAAGTTAATTATCCCATCACTTTTGAATTCAGTATCACTCAAATATTTAGGACAAAGGCACACCACCAACATGGTGTTTGCTAGAGTTTAACAAAAATTACCTCTACTCTAGTTCCCAATAAAGTTCTCATTTTCCTCAGAAATCCTGTGAACCCTATCTGTATGTCAATTGGTGGTGGCCTTCTGGGCTTCTGAACTCTCACCAGAACCACATCTAAAGCTCTGCTCACAGCATTCAGAAGCTTCTCTGGTCCATATCTCCAAACACTTCCAAACACATCTCACAAACAAGTTTCAATTGCCTAGGAACCACATGGTCGCGTTTCTTCACAGGAATAACCTCACTCTTTGGTCCCAATTTTCTATATTGTTCAGATTGTTTGTTGCTGTGTCAGAGAACTGATTGAAGAAAACATGTGGGAGAAAATACATTGGAGGGCTCATTGTGTGAGGATCTGTGTATAAAAGTGACAGAGCAGGTATGATGGCAGCAGGTGGCAGTGCCCCTGGCAGAAAAGCTCATATCCTTGCAATCAGGAAGTTGAGAGAAGATAGCAACAGGAATCAGAGATCTGGGTTGAAGAAAAGCTCCAAAGGCCCACCTCTAATAACCTACTTCTGAAAAGCTAGAACCTGCATCCCAATGCTCCACAACCTCCCAGAACAGTGCCACCATCTGGGGACCCTGCACTTAAACACAGGACCTTTGGGGGACATTTACATTTGAACTACAGTACCACATGATCCAGGAAACCTACTTTTAATTATATAGCCAAAGAAATTGGAATGAATATCTGAAGAACTATCTACACCCCCCTGTTCACTGAAGCATTTATCACACTGAGGCATTTATCACATTTATAACATGAGGAAGTCTGCAGTTGTACCTCTGTGGCATCTGATTCTGTTAGATCTCAGAAGTTAAACAGGGTTTGGCCTGGTTAGTACTTGGATGGGAGATCACCTGGGAACACCAGGTGCTGTAGATTTGGGAGAAGAACCTGGCAACCCATTTCCCACTACCTCCAAAACAATCAGCCATTGAAAACCCTATGAATAGCAGAGAGGCACTGACAATATTATTTCATCTGTTGTACAAAGGGACGCTAAGAGTTGGACACCAACTTGATGGCACCTAATAACAACAACCACATGTGGAAACAATCTATGTGACCTTCAAGGAATGGGTGAGAAAAATATGGTACAATTACAGTGTGGAAAACTAATAAGTCTTAAACACAAAGGAAATTCTGTCATTTAAAACATGGATAAAACTATGGATGGGATGTTAAATGAAATAAACTTCACACAGAAAGTAAACTCCTAGATAATTTTATTTATATGTGGAATCTAGAAAAGTCTAACTTTTAGAACCAGAGAATAGAATGTTGGTTACCAGGGGTTTAGACAGAGAAAATAGACATTTATCAAAGAGTACAAAGTTAGACAGCAGGCTTCAGAAGTTGTGTAGAGAATGATGACTGTAATAAATAACAATGATTGTTTCAAAATTGCTAAGTATATAGTAAATGTTTTTAGCACACACATAAAATAAGCCTGTGAGTTTAAGGATCTAATTAGCCTGATTAATCACTACACAATATAAACATTTATTAAAGCAGGCTACCAAGACTTATAAATGTTTACAGTTCCTTGTCATTTTAATCACAATTTTAATAAACACAAAGGCAGGCAACATGGGCATGTCTATAATCCCAGACACTCAGGAGGCTGAGGAAGGAGGATGATGAGTTTAAACTAGAGGCAGCCTGTGCAGTTTAGTAATTTCCTATCTCAAATAAAAAATAAAATAAAAAGACTAGAGTGCAGCACAGTAGTGGAGCACTTGCCTAGCAAGAACAAAACCTTGAATTTAACCCCGAGTACTGAAAACCAACCAACCAACCAACCAACAGCAACAAAAAAACCTCTTAGATATTCCATACACTTGGGTTTGATGTAGCAAGTTTAACAAGCTCCTGCCTACCCCAGATACTTCCTAATTTCAGGCTGGTGCAGTCCACTAAGATCAAGATCATCATTTCAATGGCCTTATTTGCTTTCTCTCTTTGCCTGTAGTCATGCACTTCTCCAATTATATACCACAGAAGCTGCATTTACAAATGTAATTCTGATCATTTCAGAGCAGTTTGTAAAAATTGAATAAGAATTGAGATACAAAGTGAGGACGGAAAGAAGAATCTCCTGATTGGTCAACCTTCTACCTTTGCTACAGGTCCCAGAGCATGTTCCCTTGATCCAGAATACTCACTCAACAAAGGGCAGCATTGGTCACCATTCAATACTGAGCAACAGGGTCTGTCTCAGTTCCTTCTCGGTTGGAACTCAGATATCACAGGTAGGATTGATGTATCCTTATGAGCTGTTTTCTTCTAACATGGGCATCATAATAACTTATTTTATTACATCTATTTGCATAGACAACTCTACATACAGTCCAATTCCTTTATGGAAGTAACTTGTATTATTCACATTTTAATATTTATTTATCATTTTTATTTTATCATAATAGAGCATATATGTGTTGAATAAATGTAAGTTTGGGTATCTGATGTTTACCATCTGTTTGAATATATATTAAGTTTCTTATATTACATCTCAGCTCAGATGTCATGTCATGTAGGAAAATGTCCCTACATCTTTTTCCACTCAAAAAATGGGAAAAAATCTGATATTTACCTTTTTATTTGGATATAATTCCAAATTTACAGAAAATTAGCATGAAAATGAATAGAATTAATTCCCCATATACCCTGTAACTAATCTTACCAAATGTTAGCACTGTTACCTTGTTTTTGGTATACTATTTCTTTCATTCTCCCTTATCTGTGAAATTTTCATGGTCATATTTATTTAAATATCTCATCATGTAATTTCTAATATTATGACTATTCTTCAGAATTAGAAAGCAGTTATCAATATCAGAAAATATTACATTGGTACAATGCAACAGTAGAAGAATTTCAAATGAACTAGAATTTGAAATAAACAAATGAAGAAATATTCAGGATAGTGAAACAATTCCACACATGAGATTGAATGTGAGATCACACATCATGTTGTGAGAGCCTGAGGATTAATTTTAGCATAAAATCTAGAACATCAAATGTGCAGACAGAAGGAAATAAACCATTGATACCAAAGTACCCTAATTTATTGTTTCCTAAAACAGAGGCCTCATGCTCCATATTTTCTTTAGTGCCCCAGTGACAGTCTGATTCCTAAAACTATAGATTAGCGGGTTTAACAGAGGCATGAGTATTGTGTAAAATGCAGACACCACCCTGTCCTTCTCAGGGGTGTGGTAGGAACTGGGGAGTACGTAGGTGTAGACACCAGCACCGTAGAAGAGAATGACCACAGTCATATGGGAGGAGGAGGTGGCAAGGGCCTTCTTCTGGCCCTCTATGGATTTCATCCTGTGAATGGTGAGAAGGATGGATGCATAGGAGCCAGAAATCACAGTCACAGGAATAAAGAGCATGAAGACACAGCACAGGTACATGATGTTCTTATATAGTGCAGTGTCTGAGCAGGAGAGCTTCAAGACAGCAGGGATCTCACAGAAGAAGTGCTGGATCTCCTGGGATCTGCAGAAGGGGAAGCTCATGGTGATGGAAGTGAGCATGAAGCCATCTACTGAGCCCAGCAACCAGCAGCCAGATGCCAGGAGGAGACACATCCTATGGCTCATGAGGATAGGTAGCATAAGGGATGACAGATGGCCACATAGCGGTCATAGGCCATGGCTGCCAGAAAGAAAAATTCTGAACCTACTAGGGTCAAGTAAAGGAACATCTGTATCCCACATTCAGAAGCTGAGATCTTATTCTGACCCATGACCTGGTCCATGAGCATCTTGGGCACAGTGACAGAAATGGACATCATGTCCATGAGAGACAACTGGCTGATGAAGAAGTACATGGGGGTGTGCAGGCGGGTGTCAGAGTGTATCAGAAGGACCAGCAGAGCATTTCCAGACAAGGCCATA
>VMDO01012500.1:40561-62057 GCA_007922755.1 Pedetes capensis | reverse complement strand
TGTGGTACCAGGGGGGTTGAACCCAGGACCTTGTGCATATTTTGCAAGCCCTCTACCACTGCATCCTGAGCACATTTTTAATTTTTTTTATCTTGAGATGGGCTCTCACTAAGTTCTGCAAGCTGCCTCTGGCCTCGAACTTGTGATCCTCCTCTCTCTGCCTACCACGTCACTGGGATTACAGGTGTGCTCCACCACACTAAACAACTTGTGTGTTTTCAAAGCCATCATTTCTAACACACAAAGCTAAGAAGTGAGTCTTGCACTATACTTTCTTCTAATGCTCAGGCCACTTCTCACCAAGAAACAGAGAAAATTAGGGGAAATGTGGCCAGAATTTTTATGCCAGTTTTGTCACTTGGTTCAAAACTCTAGCTGGGATTTAGTCATCCTCACAGCATTGGTAAGATTTCTTTTCCTCTTCCTCCCTTATAAAATCAGTAATGTTCCTAAAAGGGCAACCACAGCCTCTCTTTTATAAAACTGAAGCTAGAGTCTCCAAAGTTGGCAAAGGGGCTGGAATCACCATGTGGGCAAGGGGGACAACTGGACCTCACTCCTTCCATTTTTTCCATACATGATACTCTTTCTTTTGCTAACTACAGAGGGTCTGAATTCAATTTTATTAAAGGGTCTCCGTGGGTTTCCTATTGTCAGTATCCCCTCCTGTGACATCCAACTTCCCTGAGAGTTAGTGGGTACTACCCTAAATAAATTGTTG
Organism: Pedetes capensis; assembly: GCA_007922755.1. Taxonomy (NCBI): domain Eukaryota; kingdom Metazoa; phylum Chordata; class Mammalia; order Rodentia; family Pedetidae; genus Pedetes; species Pedetes capensis. The sequence continues at coordinate 61,336 of VMDO01012500.1, read as the reverse complement.
TTGTTAGGTGCGGTGGAGTTGGCCAGCCTCATTTAGCTAAATCCCAGCCCCATTTAGCTCAGTTGGTAGAGCGCTGCGCTACAGTCTCTGAGGTGCCGAGTTTGATTCCCAGCACCGCAAAAATGGGAAAAGGACCTGGCAATCCACTCCCAAGGCAATCCCGAAACAATCAGCCATTGAAAACCCTATAAGGGTCGCTATGAGTTGGACATGACTCCATGGCACCTAACAACAACAACAACCCTAAATAATGTATGTGAATAAGGACAAATGAACTCCATCCTCTCAGGAAATATTCCTGATGCAAACTTGCAATTGATTCTCTCATTCTAAATATCCCTTTTGTCCCAATACACCATCTGAGTTACTGCCTTATTTCTCTGATTTCCTTTACACCTAAATTCTTCAAAAATTTCTACTTCCTGTCTATTTTTCTCCTACCTTTCCTTCTTGAAATAGTCTAATCATGCTTTTGTCCACTAAGATAGCTTTTGTCAAGGCCACTGTTGTTGTTGTTGTTGTTAGGTGCCGTCGAGTCGGTATCCGACTCATAGTGACCCTCTGTACAACAGGGGAAATATTGTCAGTGCTTCTCTGCTGTTCATAGGGTTTTCAATGGCAGATTGATTTTTGGGAGCGGGTTGCCAGGTCCTTCTCCCAAGCCTGCAGCACTTGGTGTTCCCAGCGGTCTCCCATCCAGGTACTACCCAGGCCCAGCCCTGCTTAGCTTCCGAGATCTGACGGGATCGGATTCCACAGGGCTATGGCTGCAGGCCAAGGCCACTAGTGACCTCTATATTGCTGAATTCTGTCAAGAATTCTGTACCCTCATCTTGCTAACCAACTAGAAATTTGGTTTGGGTTGTTTGTTTTTGTGTATATGTTTTCTTTGGTCTGTTTATTTGTTTGGAGTTTTTGTTGTTGTTTGGTTTGGGGTCTTTTTTGTTTTGTTTTGTTTTGTTTTTGCTGTGCTGAGGATGGAACCCAGTGCCTCGTGCATAGTAGGAAAGTGTTCTACCACAGAACTATACCTCCAGCCCCTAGAAGTATTTTTCTTTTTCTTTTTTCTTTTACATCTAACCAGTGTAGCATTTATTGAGGTAAAATTAGAATGTATGTATACATAATTAAAACTTATAGAAATTTTAGAAGTTAAAGTTAAACCTATTATTTGGATGTTAACTTCAGACAGTAATACTGTTTAATTTCCTTACCAACATCTAAGGTTATTTTTTGGTATCATTCTTTTATTTTTCATTTTGAAAATATATTATTATTTATAGCATTATACATAAAACCTATACATGCTCTGAGCAGTATGGGTTTGATACCTCTGAGGTTTTTTTAAACTTATATTCACAGTATCTTCTAGGAGAAATATATGGCAATAAAGTTAAGCTTCAGCTAACCCCCAGAAATTATTTTTCACAATTGATCACGCCTTCTTCCTCGAAGCACCTTCTTCACTTGGTTTCCAGGATACCATTCTATTCTGGTTTTCTTTCTACCTTCTGGCTACTTCTTAGTCTCTTTGGCAGGTTTTTCCTTGTTTCCTTACCTACAAATGTTAGAGCAGCCCAGAGTTTTGTTGTTGGTCCCTTACTCTTCTCTATTCTAATTCCCTTAATGATTTCATCCATATCATATTTTAAATACTATGTAGGCACTTTTGACTCAGAAATTTTTATCTCCAGCCCAGACCACTCCTCTAAATGCCAGGCTCATATATCCTACAACATATTCGGTATCTCCACTTAGCTATCTAGTTGGCATCTTAAATTCAACATTTACAAAAATTGAACTTCTGATATATTCCCAACACTGTTCATCCAAGTCCTCGCCACTGCAGTTAGTGGCAACTCTATCCTTTTCAGCTTCTTGGAACTGAGTTATACAACAGGGGCACCAGTCACATTTTCATCAATATTATTGGTGGTCTGCAATGTGGTGGTCCTGCTTTCCTTGACTTCTCTCACATCCCACATCTGATCTGTTAGCATATCTAGTTGACTCTACTTTTAAAATATAGCCAGAAATCCAACTTCTCCCCAATTCCACTTTTATCATCCTGGCCCAAGCCAGTGTTTATTTTGCACAAAACAACCAGAGTAATCCTTTTTAAAATGTGAATCAGATCACATTGGTCCTCTGCTCAGAATCCCACAGTGCTTCCCATCTCACTCTGAAACTGATTTATGAGGCCCTGCGTTGTTTTTCCTCTTTGATGTTTATCCCTACGTAATGGACTATGTGTTTTATTCATTTATCTTACTTATTGACTGCTGTATATAAGCTCCACGAGGTCAGGGAGTTGGCCTGTTTTATTCAAAGATGACACCCACATATCAATAATACCTGACATGAAGTACACACTTAATAAATATTTGCAGATGGAATGAGTGAAGTGAATAGGGAAGGGAGAAGTCTTCACCCATGGGGCAGGTTGATACCAAAACACCAGAGGACAAGTGAAATGGCATTTGAGTAGTCAGCTAGTGCTGGGACCAAGTCAGTTCCCAGGAGATGTTCAGTTCCTACTTCCTACTATTTGTTTTCCCATTGTTTTGGCATTTTATCTGAGAAAGTCTCCTTTCTTTCACCTCAAAAGACAAAGAAATTGACCTATACGTAGTAAAGAGCTCCCCCTGGTGGAAGCAACTTCACCAAAGCAATGGAAAAGAAAGGAACAGGCTGTTACAATGGAGATCACTGGGGACAAAGGAAGTGACTACATCTCACAGGAAAAGTCCTCAAAAGGAACAAGGGAAAGTAAAGGTTAAATTCAAAGTACGTGGGGCAATTTATGAACTTATTTTACTGTTGAACCTCTTTGGCATCTGATGACAGGGAAAAATAGGTGATGTAAAGTTGAACGATATAGGTACCTACACTCAAAGAATTTAAAATCTGATAGAGAATATAAATCATGACTACAAATAAGTACAGAGAAATGGGTATGACTACAAACGTGTGAATGTGGGCCAAATAAGAAGAATAAACAAAGAACTATGACTTACCCAGGAAAGAGAAGGATTACTTTAGGTCGAGTAAATCCAGGGAGATATCTTAGAGCAGGATAGTTCTTGAGCTGATCCTTGAAATAAATAAAATTTTAATAAGAGAGTATTCTAGGTAAAGACTCAAATGTAGGGAAGGGAATATCATGTGGAAACCCAAACAGACCAGTGGGGTTTTATAAAGGTCACAACTTGGGTGACAACACAATTTGGGTGAAGAAAGAGGGATTAGCAATAGAAAGGTCACTGGCAGAGGCAAACACAGGAAGAAAGCAAAAGGAACCTTTTTCCTTGCTTTCCATTGAATGAAAAGAATCCTGCTAAAAACTATGGGGAAAATGATGATGAAATTATAAATCCCATGATAGGCATTCCAACTGAATCCACAGTATCTAATGAAGACACTTAGAGGCATGTAGGGGCTATTCTGTTCCATGTTTTATCAGAAGGTAATGCCCACAGAATCACCTTTTCAAAAAGGTTGTCCCTGCTTCCATTCCCTCCTGCACAGTGTCCTTCAGATGGAGATGTCAAAATGCATCTTGCATCCATCCACCCCTCTCCATCTCCTCTACCATCATCTCACTAAGTCAAGTCACTATCATCCCCTGCTAAAGTACAACAGCCTCTTAGCTACTCTCCCCACTTACACTCTGGCCCCTCTATAAGCCACACTGCAGAGATCAGATCATCCAGGGATATTTGGGCAGGGGGAATAAATAACTCCTGTTTTAGTTTCAACTTTTCATTTTGAAATAATTACAGATTTACCAAAATAGTTGCAGAAATAGTACAAAGAATCCCCAGGATCCTTCACCAAGATTCTCCAAATGTTAACATCCAACATAACCACAGTACAATAAATCAAGAAATTAATATTCAAGTGATATTATAATCTAATCTATGGGTCAAATATAATTCTCTCCAATTTCCCCACCAATGTCCTTTTTCTGATCCAGAATCACATATCTCCGTAAGCTCCTGTAATATGCAACAATCGTTTCTTCCTTTTCTTTTGTTCATTAATATAACATTTAAAAAAATATACTGACCAGTTTCAATTTTGGGTTTGTCTGGTGGCTCATCATGACGAAATTCAGATGTGTGGTGGTGTGTCTTTCTCAGTGTATCATATTAAGAGACACATGATGTCAGTTTGTTCCACTACTAGTGATGTTTACTTTGATCACTTGGTTAAGGTGGTATGTTCTCAGTCTTTCCAGAGTGAAGTTACTATTTTGTCCTTCACAATTAACAAGTCTTTGGTGGGGAAATATTTTGAAACTATATGAATATTCTGTTTGTCATCAAACTTTTCCCATTGATTTAGCATTCATTCCTGCCTGACAAAAATTATTATTGTGGTAATGGCCAAATGACAAATTCTATATCCACTATTCTCTTTAATTAATTGGAATTCTGTAAAAGGTGCTTTGCCTTCTTTTTATTATTATTTATTCTCATTTATTTATTATTATTTATTATATTATTATGAGCTCATGGATTCTTATTTTATTCTGTGTGTTATAATCCACTACTATCATTATATTGCTGTTTAAATTATCCCAGATTTTACCACAGGGAATCCCTTCAAGCTGATTCCTGTGTCTTTCTGGTGTCCCCATTATTTCATGGGGTCTGGGATTTATCTCAGTTGGTAGAGCGCTGCGCTGCAGTCTCTGAGGTCCCGAGTTCAATTCCCAGCACCGCAAAAATGGGAGAAGGGCCTGGCAATCCACTCCCAAGGCAATCCCGAAACAGTCAGCCATTGAAAACCCTATGAGGGTCGCTATGAGTCGGATACCGGCTCGACGGCACCTAACAACAACAATTATTTCATGAGTACTCTCTTATTTTCTGGTTTAAAAAGATATTCCAAGCTCACCTTATACTTTTCCTGCCCAGCCCTAGAATTAGCCACTTTTACAAGAAGCCTCAGTTCCTTCTATTTGGGGAATGATATTTTAAAACCAAGATCTGAGTGGTAGGTATGTTCATTGCTATTGGGGGAGGTGGGTCTATGCTTCTAGACTTCTCAGCAGAAAGAACTAGGAAATATATGTATATATACAAATGTCTAAGACCAAGTAATGTGGCACATGCCTGTAATTCTAGAAACTCAAGAGACCAAGGTGGGAGGATCACAAGTTTGAGGCCAAAGGCAGCTTCACAACTTAGCAAGACCCTGCCTTAAAATAAAAAAAAAAAATTAAAAAGGGGCTAGAGTGCAGCTCAGTGGTAGAACACTTGCCTAGCATGCTTGAGGCCTTGTGTTCAATCCCTAGTACAGAAAAACAAAAAACAAACAAATGTCTATACCTGTTTTTGTATCAATCTCTTGTGTGAGTATGAGAGGGAGTCAGGGGTGTCTTTACATATAAAACAATATATTCTTTCTGGTATCTCTCATCACCACAGGATTCATATGTGGTAGTGTGTCCTTCTCAGTGCATCATATAAAGAGGGGCTGGCCATCTGAGTTTTAACAAGCTCTCTAGGTGACTCTGATGCATACTGAAGTTTGAGAACTACTATCTTATAGTTGTTGTTGTTGTTGTCAGGTGCTGTCAAGTCGTGTCCAACTCATAGCAACCCTCATAGGGTTTTCAATGGCAAATTGTTTCGGATTGCCCTGAGAGTGGGTTGCCACGTCCTTCTCCCATTTTTGCGGTGCTGGGAATTGAACTCGGGACCTCAGAGACTGCAGAGCGGTGCTTTACCAACTGAGCTGAATCCCAGCCCATCTTATAGTATGTAGTCAAAATACTGTTTTCCAAAGTTACTTAGTATATAAGTCAGCTAGCGATGCCATAACACAATACCACAAAAGGTGGCTGAAACAACAGAAATGTATTTCTCTCTGTTCTGGAGACTAGAGGTCCAAGATCAAAGGGTCAGCAAAGTTGATTTCTGATAAGGCCTCTCTCTTGGGCTTGTAGACAGCCTTTTCTGTATGCATGCACTCCCTGTGTTTGTTCCTTTTTTTTATAAGGCTCAACCCTCATAACCTCATTCAACCTTAATTATCTCTTTAAAGGTCCTATCTCCAAATATAGTCACATAGGGGGTGAGGGCTTCAACATATAAATGTGTAGAGGAACACAATTCTGTCAATAACACCTAGGTTAGTTATTTTCTCCTACCTTTTCATATAGCTCTTCTTCATTTGTAATATAGTTAAGTTCCTTTGTATCTGTATTCCATCTTGGGTCTCTCTTTGTCCATATTAAATTTTTTCTAGGTGAAACATTAACATGATTCTAAACATCAGAACTATATACAAAACCATATACTCAAAAAAGTGTCAATTTCCCATTCTTTATACTCCACTAGAATGATGCTTCAGTCTGGGTGGGTAACATAAAAAACGATGTATTGCTGGTCTAAATAGAGTAAACAAAACAACCCCACATTACCTTAAGTACTGTTGATGAAGACTTTTAAAATTCCCACTATGATCCAAACAATTCCTATATGTAATTCATTTACCCACTCAACAAGTATTTACTGAATAGCTAATACAGTCTCATTGAATCCTCACAAAACCCTATTAGGTAGCTACTATTATCATTCTCATTTTACAGATGAGAAAACTGGAGTTGCAATATGGCATAATCAAGGGTACACAGCTAGTAAGCTACCATATGCTAGGCATTGTGGTAGGCTTGGTGTATGTACCAAACAACATGTGACTATGGTCCTTTCCCTCTCTAGTGGAAAGTAAGAAAATGAATCCAAGATTTTCTGGGCAGCATATTAAGTGTTACCATGCTGGTTTGTGAAGGGTGCGATGGATGCACTGGCACATGCAGCAAAATCAGGGTAGGAGTCAGAGGAGGCTCTGAGAGGAGGTGGCACTCACAGTAAGTTAGAAGCATAAGTGGATCTTAGCTAGATGAGTAGAACACTAACTACCTAGCTATGGATAAGGCTCACAGGGTAGCATTTACCTTTGATGCATCTTTTCTCATGTTTCATGGTCTAGCCTTCACCTCAGCTTTGCAGAATGAGAAGTTCATCTGGGGCAGGCATGATGGTGTACACCTGAAATCCCAGCACTTGGGAGGTGAAGGATAGAGAATTGTTAGTTCAAAGGCAGCCTAGTACATAGTGAGATGGGGGGGGCAGGGAGATAGAGAGACAAGAGGAGGGGAGGGGAGAGGAGAGGTGAAGAGAAAAGAGAGAATATCTGAAATCTGAAATTAACAATACTGGCACATACTAATAAAGGTTAGCAAAAGAATATGGCTTACAAATCAGAACAGCAATTTGTTAATATAAGTGGGCATTCTCTTCCCACAGGAATACCTACTGAGACAGTTTTCTGCCTAGAATAAGGGTCTGTGAACTTTTTCTTTAAAGGGCCAGATAGTAAATATTCTTGGTTTGTAGGTTATATACAGTCTGTTACAACTATTAAACTCTGCCACTATAGGATAAAAGTAGGGATAGACAATATGCACACAACTAAGTGGCTGTTTCCCAATAAAACTGGATTTACAAACTGGGTACAGTGGCGCAGGCCTTTAATCCCAGTGATTTAGAAGGTTGAGGCAGGAGGATGGCAAGTTTGAAGCCAGAGGCAGTCTACACAACTTAGCAAGACCCTATTGTCAAAAAAAAAAAAGTAAAAAGGGAGCTGAGGGTACATCTCAGTGGTACAGCACCTGCCTAGCACTACTGAAGCTCTGGGTTCAACTCCCTTGTTTTTGTTAGGTGCCATCGAGTCATGTCCCATTCATAGTGACCCTCATAGGGTATTCAATGGCTGATTGTTTTTTTCAGGACTGCCTCCAGAGTGGATTGCCACATCCTTCTCCCATTTTTGCGATTCTAAGAATTGAACCCGGGATCTCAGAGACTGCAGAGCGGTGCTCTACCAACTGAGCCAAATCCTAGCCCCTCAATCCCCTAGTACTACAAAACAAACAAACAAACAAACAAACAAACAAACAAAAACCCTTGACTTACAAAAATAGATGGCAGACCAGATTTGGCTCATAGGCTGTGATATGCCAACCTGGGGCCTAGAATAAGAAAAAGGATAGTTACCCAATTTGAATGCTTAATTGATGCAACAAAGATACACATATTTCCAGTATCAGATCAGGCAGTTCTTAGACATGAGCCTCTCTTCCCTAGACAGTGCTTAGATGGTTACTCTCAACATTCACCTATATGGTCCTTCTTTGGAACTGCTGATAACCCTACAAAAACCCCACCCCATTTGAGAGCTGTGGATATAAGAAAGTTTTACTTACCAGTAACAATTGAAGGGCATTGCCAGCAGCAGTTAGCATTCTACAGATTTTCCAGAGAGCTCCTTCTTCCTCCATTACCTGCAGTGGGAGAGCAAGTGGACACCTTCCCTTCTTACATGTGTTCCCCAGAAAATGCGACAGATTCGACAACATGAATACTTACAAGAGGCATTAGCAAGAGATTTATTTATTTATTTATTTATGTGGGAGTTGGGGCTTGAATTCACACATACTTTGTAAGTGCTGTACCACTAGGCTGCACCCCTAGACCACTTTTTATTTTTTATTTAAAGTCAGAGTCTCGCTAAGTTATACAGGCTGCCCCTAGCCTTGAACTCGCGATCCTCCTGCCTCCGCCTCCCAAGTCTCTGAGATTACATGTTTGCACCACTATGCCCAGCATGAGATTTTTTTAAATTAGAAATAATCTCTTATTTTTACAAAATCAGTGTATGCTCATTATAGAAAACTAGGAAACCATAATAAATCAATGGAAACCTTGTATTCTCCCCACCCAGAAATGACCACTATTAATCTATATATACTGGATATATATAATTTATACCACAGTGAATTAATACTGAGTGTACATAATGCTTTGCAACTGCTTCTTAGTTAATGACTTGCACCATTCCATGTCAGGAAGTTTTCATTTCATCTAATACCCATTCATATTCAAATTTCCCTAGTTCTCAAAAAAGTATCCTATAAAGCTGGTTTGTTCAAATCTGAATCCAATCTCAGACCACATGTTACATCTTAAGTCTCTTTTCACGTAGACTAGTATTTTTTTTCAGGACAGGAATTTTGTTTCCTGCTGTATCTCCACTGCCTTTACAGTTCTTGGTACATAATAGTAAGTCAACAAATATTTGTGTAATTAATTAATCAAAAAGTTAAGGGGTTGGAGGATTCACTCTGGTGTTTATCTCATGGGCCCATCACTTTTTATCTCCATTTTATAAAGACTGAAAATTAAAACTGAAGAAGTGAAGTTACTCGTCAAGGTGACACAGCAAATATGTGGCAACTGCTTCCCATTCCTCTTTTTATTCTATTAAACCAGGAGTTGGCAAACATTTCTCTAAGGTTATACAGTTAAAATTATAAGATTTATGGACCAAGAAGCAAAAGCAAGATTATCATGTAGGTATTTATATAATGAGAAAAACAACATATATCTACAAATTTTTATTAAATTCCAAATATAATAATAATTTACTATAAGATTTCATTACTTCATTGAGGTTGAAAGCTGCTATTCTCTATTGGGGCTGGGGTTTAGCTCAGTTGGTAGAGCACTGCGCTGTAGTCTCTGAGGTCCTGAGTTCAATTCCCAGTACCGCAAAAATGGGAGAAGGACCTGGCAATCCACTCCCAAGGCAATCCCGAAACAGTCAGCCATTGAAAACCCTATGAGGGTCGCTATGAGTCGGACACGACTCCACGGCACCTACCAACAACCAACCTGGGGGGGGGGCTCATTTTTTGGCACTATATCTGACAGTGTTTCTCTGCTATTCATCGAGTTTTCAATGGCTAGTTAGTTGTTTCAGATGTGGGTTGCCATGTACTACTCCCAAGTCCTTCTTAGTCTGGAAGCTCAGCTGAAACCTGTCTATCATGGGTGACCCTGCTGGTATCTGAAATACCAGTAGCATAGCTTTCAGCCTCATAGCAACATATAAGGCCCCACAGTACAGCAAACTGACAGACATGAGGGGCCCTGTATCATACTATAGTGCTTTTTTTGTGACTATGCTTTTGCTTTAAAGTCTGAATGAAAATAACATTCCTCTTAATTGACAGTTGCATACTGGTTCTGACTACTGAAACAACAATATGACACTATAGTACCAATGAGGAAAACTCTTAATCAACGCTTTAAAACATACATATATATTGTCTTACTTTAGTTACTTGGTACCTAACTGCTGAGTATGCCTGTTTTCCTTCATTTAGAGTGACAGAAGGGAGATGGAATTGTGAAAATTTCATAATCAGGTGTTAATATTCGATGGAGCTGATCAATTTAAAAATCACTGTATGTGATAACGGCAATTGTCCTATGTCAAAGCTGCTTTTTTCTCTCCCTCAAATGAAAATAGGCTATTTAAAGATATATAGGTAAATATCCAAAGAGTTAAAAGACTAGAAAGCAGTTGCTTTTTTCAGAGCAGGGGAGAATGGGGAGAAAATTAAGAGATTCTTTTAAATTAAAAAGAAAAGTAAATCTTGTTAAACAATTTGACTTTTTAAAACTATGTATGGGCATCATTTTGATTTAAAAAAATAAAAGAAAACCAGGGGTTCATTAAGACCCTTTCTAGAAAAGCCTTCTTTAATTCCTTCCTCTTTTCTCCCTCCCCAAGCTGGGTTAAGTGTCTCTCTTCTCTGTTCCCCCAGCATGCCCTGCTCAGCTCTATCAGTGCACTTAATACACTCTAATTATCTTTCTGTCTCCTTGAAGAAACCGTGAGGTACTTGGAAGGAAGGACCATGTATTATTAATTTCAGTTCCTAATTTTTATAACATTTAAAAAGGCATTCATTAAAGTGAAGTGAAACAAATACATCTAAAAATCACTCAGTCTAGGAAAATTAACATCACAATGAGACACCAATTGAAAAGGCAGACAAAAAAGTGTTGGGGATGAGGAGAAATTGGAATCCTCACTCAGTAGGAATAGAAAATAGTTCAGCCACTTTAAAAAGCACTCTGGAAATTTGTAAAAAGGTTAAACACACAGTTACCATATGACCAGCAATTTCACTCATAGCTGTACAGACAAGAGAACTCAAAACACGTTTCCACAAAAATTTGTACAAGAATGTTCGTAGCAGAATTATCCATAGTAATCAAAAAGTGGAAAAAATTCAAATGTCCATCAAGTAATGAATGGGGAAAATAGGCAGTATATCCATATAATGGAATACTATTCAGCCAGGAAAAGGAATGGAGACTTGATAATGCTACATGAATGAACCTTGAAATCATGATGTTATGTGATAGAAGCCAGTCACAAAAGACCACATATTATATGAGTCCATTCATACAAAATGTCCAGAAAAATCACCTATTTTGAGACAGGTGGCAAATAAGTGGTTGTTTAGTGGTAAAGAGCAGGGAGAGATTAACTGTAAACAGGCTTAAGGGAATTTTGGGGGGTGACAGAAATGCTCTAAAATTGGATTGAAGTAATAGTTGCACAATTCCATAAATTTACTAAAATTAACTGCATACTTAAAATGAGTGAATTTTAATGTTGTTGTTAGGTGCCATTGAGTCAGGTCCCACCCATAACGACCCTCATAGAGTTTTCAATGGCTGATTGTTTCAAGATTGCTTTGTGGTGCTGGGGGTCGAACCCATGTCCTCAGAGAGGGTAGAGCAGCACTCTGCTAAGTGACCTAAACCCCAGCTCATATAAAGCATGATGTTGTTGTTGTTGTTGTTAGGTGCTGTCGAGTCGTGTCTGACTCATAAAGACCCTTAATAGGGTTTTCAATGACTGTTTCGGGATTGCCTCGGGAGTGGATTGCCATGTCCTTCTCCCATTTTTGTGGTGCTGAGAATCAAACTGAGGCTCTCAGAGACTAGAGCGGTGCTCCACCGAATGAGCTAAATCCCAGCCCCATATAAAGCCTAAGGCTGGAAAAAGAAACCCTGGATTTCGTTTCTCTCTAACTCCTCCCCCAGATAGACTACCCCTATGAAAAAGTGCGGTGAATAGTTTCTGAGCCATTTTTGGGGGTGTAACTTAGGGGTTGTGCTGCTAGAATTGTCAAAGTTAGCTGCTCTTCCTGTGAAATTGTTCTACTATGGCATATCCGTAAAAATGCTGACCAACTGAATGCCTGACTTCATTGTATGGGGGACAATTTGGTCAGTGCTTATTGGACAAGGATGTCTTGCCAGATCAGCCAAGAAATACAAAGTCCATCCCCTACGCCTGCTCCCTTGGGGTCCTCCAGGAGAAAGCATGTCTCTCCAAGGCAGATGGGGAAATGTAACCAGATGTAAGGGCATGTCTCCAAGCTAGGGGAAAGGCTGGATGGAACAAGGTCCCTCCTCTGTCCCGAGGGAAAGGCAAAAACCGCCACAACGTCAGGGTGAGGTCTCCTCCCAGGGCCTGCTGGGGCCCGAGAAACTCACGTGGCTGCGCCCGGACTTCAGTTGCTTTCGCGCTGCAGCCCCACCCTCCGGACCCCCGCAGAGCTACCAGGGCTGTGAGCGGAGAAGATAAAGCAGCTCGGGCCGGCTGGGCCGCGTCGCACCGCTCTCTCCTAGCAACAGTCCCTGACTCCCCCCTCTGACCCACGACCTTGCGTGATACCCTCGTCACGTGGCAGCCGCCCCTCGCGGGATAGGCCATTGTGACGTAGCGCCCCCTGGCGACCAGAGGCGGCCAAAGCCAGCCCCGCTGGCACAAGCTGAGCTCAGCAAAGCCCAACAGAGCCCCGCAGAGCCCAGCCGAGCCAGGCCCCTACAAGATCTGAAGGGCTGGCGGCGGTGCCTTGGCTTCTGCAGTGGAGATGATCGCAGGGTGATACCCGAACTGGCATCGTGGGGCCCAGCGAGCCGCCCTAAATCAGAACTAGAGTGGGCAGAGGTCTAAGGCTTGTACTGGGCCTTTTCCTCCCTTTCCCAAACAGGGAAAAAGGACACCCCAGATGACAGAATAGCCAGATAATTATCTGGAAGCTGCATTCCAGCTCCCCTGTGAAAGAAATAAAAAATGAACAGAATAAAGCAATTTTGGTTAACAGGTTTGTTGTTGATGTTTCTGAAAACAAGTATTTGTACCTGGAATAATGGGAGCACTGACCTAACAACAAAAGCAAAGGCTTTAGCAGACTGGTCAAAGTGAGCTGCTTAGTTTGTTCCTCAGGGCTTAACAAACAACTTAGAGTTCCTCAGGATTAAGGGAAATGAAAAGATTTTGATACCATAAACTAAACACATTCCCAAAGTGAACTATCTATAAAATGTATGTATCTGAGAATTAAAGCCATCTCTCCCCACACTCAGCCTGGACACTGAGAAACAAAACCACCACTCAGTCTACAGAAACACGACTTTGCTAGTCCACTGCCTTCATCTGTGTTACTTTTCCAGGACTTCTCTATGCAGGCAAATGTTGTTGTTAGGTGCTGTTGAGACAGATCCGACTAATAGAGAGACCCTCATATGGTTTTCCATGAGTGATTATTTCAGGAGTGGGCTACCATGTCCTTCTACCATCTTTGCAGTGCTGGGGATTGAACCCAGGGCCTCAGAGAGCACAAAGCAGCACTCTCCCAACTGAGCCAAACCCTAGCCCATGCAGGCAAATAGTTTCTTCATTACAGAATTCCCCCCACCACCAAGCATGTAGCTCTTCAGTGAAAAGCAACAACAGCTGGCACCATAACAGCCTTTGAATGTATACCGTTAAAATTCTCCCTTTGCTGCTTCCAACCAATCCTAGGCTGTTGACATCATGATCTTTCCCCAATCCCAGTAAAGGCCCCACTTTGAAAGACCCACCATCTTAAATTGGACTTTGATTCCTCAATGATTTTTTTCCTTTCCTCTGTGAAGCACTGTTAGCTTTGCAAGGTGGTGTTCTCCCTTATTGAGACAAGCAGTAAACTCAGCTCTTGATTATCAACAGGTGCGTTGGTGATACTCAGCCACAATTTGACCCTTGTGAAGCCCACACAGAGATCCAGCGGAGGCTGAGGTCTTACTACAGCAGCTCAAGACCTTCAACTTGGAAATGGTGTGCTCCTCTCAGGCCTCTTCACCCTCCTGCTTGGGACTCTCTGCCACAATGCTAGGGTACATAGGTTTCACATTGTTTGGAGCTTGGATAGCTTTCCTTGAATTCCCAGTTACTAAGGGTAATAATGGGAGAAAGATCTGGCAACTCACTCCCAGAACAATCTCAGAACAATCAGCTGTCAAAAACCATATGAATAACAGAGAAGCACTGACATAGTGCATCGTACAGTGTTGGGGAGTGTTTCGTTCTGTTGTACATAGGGTCGCTATGAGTCAGACCCAACTCGACCCCACCTAACAACAATAACAACAAGGATAATAACAGCCCCACACATCATCCCTATGAAAAACCATTCCTGCCTCCCTGGATTATAATGCTACCTTCTGTATTCCAACTGTCCCCTGGCTCACCTCTTTCACAGCTCTCACCACACTTAAGTCATTCCCAACGAGCTAAGTAGCACATAATGGCAAGCCTAGTGGAGCAAGGGGCCCCTGCATGATAGTTGTGAGGTAGCCAGTGGTGTAGCTGGGGTTCAGGTGATTTTATGGTAATGTCTTCCTCTATTCCCTGGCCACCACATCCACCACCCACAAGCTAAGCTTGAGTTTTCTCCATTCATTCAAATCTTCTAATCATGCACTAAGAAGAGTTTAGTTTTTTCTCTTAAGTCATTCAGATTTTGTACTAACATCCCTCATTCTTTTATTTTCATGTGTTTCATTTCAATTCTCTTGCCAGTTCTAAGAAAACAACCATACAATTTATGATGACCATTTGTCAGCTAATAACAATAGTTTGTTTCTTATAGTTTTTATTGGCACATTTTTATATTTGTTCAGGCTTTATTCTTTTATTCCTCTTTCTTTTTGTTCTCAAAATTATTACACTTATCATTAGAAAACCAACAAAACGTTTAAATTTTTTATCACATGTAAAACCATATGGAGAGTACAATCTCAACGAAGTAAGTTATACATGTATCTACATTCAGAATTAGGAACAAAATTTAAAAGAAATAAGCAAAAATGTTCAGGGTTTACCTGTGATTTATTTTTTCTCTTTCTGCATACTTTTGTTGTTGTTGTTAGGTGCCATCAAGTCGGTATCCAACTCATAGCGACCCTCATAGGGTTTTCAATAGCTGATTGTTTCGGGATTGCCTTGGGAGTGGATTGCCAGGTCCTTCTCCCATTTTTGCGGTGCTGGGAATTGAACTCGGGGTCTCAGAGACTGCTGAGCAGAGCTCTACCAACTGAGCTAAATCCCAGCCCTTGCATACTTTTATGAATATTTAAATATTAAATCAGTTCAAAACCAGAGGCAGCCCACGCAACTTAGCCAGTCCTGTCTCAAAATAAAAAAGGGGCTAGGAGTGCAGCTCAGTGATAGAGCACTTGAAAAACATGCACAACACCCTGGGTTAAAACCCCAGCACTGCTAAACAAATAAATAATAATCATATAAAATCTTTTACATAGTTCTGTGGTATTCTAAATGTCCTACTTGTATTACAACCCTAAAATTATTTAATAAATAAAGTATTTTGACAAAATATTGTAGCATACAGAGAAGGAAAAAGTTTATGAATTACTTCTTGAATTTCAGATATCAATGATATAGAGCTTGTGTGTGTGTGTGTGTATATATATATATATATATATATATATATATATGTATATATTTGTACTAGAGGGTTGAACCCAGGGCCTCACACATGCTAGGCAAGCACTCTACCACTGAGCTGGAGCCCCTGCCCATTTTTTACTTTTTATTTTGGGACAAGGTCTCATTGAGTTATGTAGGGGCCCTTTGGCCTTGAATTTATGATCCTCCTGCCTCCATCTTCCAAGTTGCTGGGATTACAGGCATGTACCACCACGTCCAGCCTCAATTATATTGGGGGGGGGGGGCAATATTAGACTTTGGTCTACCCAGCATTTTTCAATAAAACTCCATTATGTCCCCACTGCTTGCAGTCATATAGCCCTGTGGCATCCGATCCCATTGCACCTGCCTCAGGGCAGTTATTTTTAATATTTACAGATAAACATGGGATGATTAGGAGTTTGAAGCCCTTAAACATAAAGTTTGGTGATGTGACATAGATAAAAGTATGAAGAAACCCATCTCCAATTTTTGCCACAGCAACAGCGAATGGTCCAACTAATAAGTGATGCCCTGGAAGAGTGAGAACCAAGAAATTGATCCAGAGCATCTTCCAGGTTTCTGATCTCAACAACTCAGTGGTAGTGACTTCAGCAATGTGCACCATTGTCTAATTGATGATATCCTCTCCAGCAGCCTCTTTTCCAGGCAGGTAACAATAATAAAGGCTGCCTTTTGCTGAACACCTACTGTGTGTCAGGTACTTAATTTGTTTTAGCCACAAACATTTATGAACCACCTATGTTCCAGACAGTGTTCTATCAGCAGCAGATATACCAGTGAGCTAAGCAGACTAAGATATCTGTCCCTGTTGAGTTTATAGTATAGTGGGGAGAGACAGTAAGATACAGTATACTAAGTCAGTAAATTATGTAGTACAGTATAATAGAATAGAAACGTATAGTGGGAAAATAGAGCAGGAGAAAGGTAATGGAAGGGCAATTGGCCAGCCATACAGTTGTAAATGGGTTGCTCAGGGTAAACCTTGTTGAGAAGGTGGCATTTGAGCAAACACTGGGATATCATGAGGAATCAAGTTACAGGATTATCTGGAAGAACAGCGAGAACAGCCAGTGCAAACACATGAGGTGAGAGTGTGCCTGGATTATGTATCACCATACTCCCAACAACACTGTGCTGGGCCTTGGCCCTGTAAGCCTAGTGGGGAAGACAGGTAACTATACAAACAGTTATAACAAAATGATAACCACTACTCAGGATATGTTGTTGTTGTGAATGAGATGTAGTGGAGTCAGGGAAAGCTGGCCCCAGAAAGTGCCAGGTGAGATGATACTTGAAATTTAACAAAGATTTTTCCAGGTGAAAGAGGGGTCCAACTTGATGGAGCAGCATTTTGGGAAGGCAAAGATATCACAGATGGCTTGGCAGAGAAGTGGTCTTCTAAGCCATTGTCTCAAAAGGGCACAGGTCATTTTTCCAGTTAGACTCAATGATCGGACAGCACAAAAGAGTTTTAAATAGGCAGCATCCCATTGCAAGCATGAAGCCTAAATTATCTAGCCAGACTTTAGTCAGGAGCTTTTAAGTTGTTTCCAGTTTTCCATTGTTACAAAAAAAAACCTAGGATAAGCCTCTTGTCTCATAAAATCTTTTACATGTGTCCAGCTGTTTTCTAGGCATCAGACTTAGGAAGTCAAATTGCTGGGTCCAGGGATTTTCATATTTCGGCCTTTGATGCATTTTCCAGTCAGCCTACCAACAAGAGTGTGTCCATCCTCTGTCTTACCAGCAGTGTAGGAGAAAGACTATTTTTTCACATCTTCACCAACATAATTTGTCCTTTTTATTATCATATCCCAGAAATTGAATATAAAAATGAATGAGGAGAAGATTGCTTTCAGACTCTGAGAAGGAACTCCCTAAACTGGTCACTTTTTCTGTCTTGTTTAATAAAGGAAATAAGATTGAGTCCATACTACTATGCTGACTTGGCAATTAAAAATTGATACCAGAGCTGGGCATGGTGGCAAATGCCTGTAATCCCAGCCCTTAGGAGGCTGAGATAGGAGGATCATGAGTTCAAGGCCAGTCTGGAGCTACATTGTAAGACTCTGTCTCAAAGAGAGAGAGAGAGAGAGAGAGAGAGAGAGAGAGAGAGAGAGAGAGAGAGGAAGAAAGAAAGAAAGAAAGAAAGAAAGAAAGAAAGAAAGAAAGAAAGAAAACAAGCCAGATATAATAGCACATGCTTGTGATCCCAGCACTGAGGAGGCTGAGGCAGGAGGATCAAGAGGTTGAGGCTAGCCTGGACTTCATAGCCAGACCCTGTCTCAAAAAACAAAACAAGACAAACAAACAAAAAGATAAAAAGAAATTGGTTCCAAGATGCCCCCTATAGAATGACAAGATATTTGTAGAACATTATCTTAAGAACATTATCTTAAGAACAACTTTTAGCCCAACAGTGAGAACTTCTGACTCTGGGAAGAGGCAGCTCTGAAGTTTAATGCCAGCTCTAGCTTGTACTGACTGTGTGAACTTAGACAAGTGACTATAATTGTATGTGCCTTGATGTCCTCGTCTGGAAAGCAGAGACGGTGAACATGGTACATATCTGAGGCACAGTTATGACAGCCCATACTAAGTTGGCAGCTCTGGTCTAAGATGAACTGCTGGAGCCAGGGTCCATATAACCTGTGAAGATGAAGCCATGAAAACTAGCCCTGCTCTCTCTGCCTCCCCATCTTCCTTTTCCATGGCATATAAGTTATAGTTTTATTTGTTCTATAGCAGTATAAAAACCACAGATCTTTTCAACAAAATAGAGAATAAGAACGGTGATATATGATAAGCACCTATTGTTGTTAGGTGCCATCAGGTTGGTGTTCAACTCATAGCAACCCTATATACAACAGGTAAAACACTATTGTCAGTACTTCTCTGCTATTCATAGGGTTTTCAATGGCTGAGTGTTTTTTAGGAGTGGGCTGCCAGGTCCTTTTCCCAAGCCTACAGCACCTGGTGTTCCCAGGCAGTCTCCCATTCAAGTACTAACCAGGCCCCACCCTGCTTAGCTTCGGAGATATGACAAGATCGGAAGCCACAGTAGTATGGCTGTAGGCAATGACCCTTATAGAGTTTTCAATGGCTGATTATTTTGAGATTGTTTCAGGAGTGGACTGCCACATCCTTTTCCCATTTTTGTGGTGCTGAGGATCAAACCCAGGGCCTCAGAGACCATGGAGTGGCACTCTACCAACCGAGCTGAACCCCAGTCCTGATAAGCATCTATTGTTGTTGTTGTTAGGTGCTGTTGAGTCAGTGTCTGATTCATAGTGACCCTGTGTACAACAGACAAAACACTATTGTCATGCTTCTCTGCTATTCATGTTGTTGTTGTTAGGTGCCCTTGAGTCGGTGTCTGACTCATAGCAACCCTCTGTACAACAGGTGAAGCACTATTGTCAGTGCTTCTCTGCTGTTCATAGGGTTTTCAATGGCAGATTGATTGGGAGGGGGTTGCCAGGTCCTTCTCCCAAGCCTACAGCACCTGGTGCTCCCATCCAAGTACTAACCAGGCCCACCTCTGCTTAGCTTCCGAGATCTGACAGGATTGGACACCATAGTGGTATGGTTCCTTAATTGGCAATAATGTTTTAACTGGCACCATCTTTCCCACATGAGTATTAAGCCTAGTTTTAGGCATGAGTCTATTAATTCATAGGTTCACATACCTTTCATGATGTCTGATAAATCACTTTCTTATTTAAGACAGAGTTTTGCTATGTACCCATGGCTGGCCCAGAACTCCGTATGAACCCAATCTTGCCTTGAACTTGTCACAGTCCTCCTGCCTTGGTCTCACAAGTGCTAGGATTACAGATGTGTGCCACCACATCCAACTTCTGGAAATTACTCTTACTCTCTTTTATTCCTTGTTGCTTCTTTAATTAAGAACTCTTTCTGTACCACATCAAGCCATGTTTGCCTCCAAAATATTTTGGTCACATTGTGGTTATGCTGACTAGGACTCTGCACTTTTATCCTGTCTCTGGGATCCCTGGTAATGGCAGGATTACAGGGTTACCTGGATTGGAAAGCAATCCCAGACTTCAGTCATCCTTCCTTCCTGCCATGCACAGGGGAAGCTTTGCATCACACTGAGATCAGCTTCCCTTGTCCCTTGCCGTCATTTGTTGCTAAGGAGCATGATTTGATTGGTCTTGAACTGTCTGAAAGGATAAAAGGTAGAAGCCAGGCATGGTGGCACAAGCCTGTAATCCCAGTGTCTCTGGAGACAGAGGCAGGAAGATTGTGAGTTCAAGGCCAGAGGCAGCCTGAGTAATTTTGCAAAACCAGTGGTAGAGCAATTGCAAAGTATGCATGAGGCCATGGGTTCAATCTTCTAATACTGCAAAAAAAAAAAAAAAGGATAAAGGATAAGGGTTAGGGGATTCCTTTAACATGTAAGGGAAAGAGAATTTCCCTGGGGTCACACAAACCATACATAGGGGCTGGAGATGAGGTACTGTGCTTCTTGGGCCAAGAAATCCACGTCAGCTTTCAAGAAGTGTTCTCTTATTATCTCATCATCATCACCATCATCATTAAATGTCAGACATTTCTGAATCCTTTGTTATGCCTGTCAGGGTACAGGCTCAGTGTAGCTGAAGGAGCTGTCACATCCTCACATTACCACTATATAAGCCTTGTCTGCATGGCCAGGATGGCATTTGATTTCCCGTGTCCTTCCTTCTATAGCAGAGTAGTACATTCTAGCCTAGAAGCTGTCATTTCTTGAGAGCCTATAACAGACCATCCCTGTCCTTGTCACTTATACACAGGCCACATCTGCAAAAATAGACATTATTCTGGATTTACAAACCTCAGTTTCCTTGTATATCATTTGTGGGCAGTAACACTATGTGGCTGAGTGTTGTGAACACATGAGAGCTATGGCGTGGAAGGAATACAGGCTTTGGAGTCAGTCACCCTGGATTTTCACCTCTGATTCCACTACTAAATAGTTGCAAAACCCTAGATGGGTTTCTTTTTCTTTTCTTTTCTTTTTCTTTTTCTTTCTTTCTTTTTTTTCCTTTTCTT
>VMDO01012500.1:0-40461 GCA_007922755.1 Pedetes capensis | reverse complement strand
TACGTTATGGGGTTAGTATGAGGATCAAAGGAGCTAGTGTATTTGAAGGGCTTGATAGAGGGTGCCTGACACACAAACTCTTAAAAAATAATGGTTGTAATGATTTTTATTTTTATTACTGTTATAGAAAGATCAGGAAGAGGATGAAGATTCAGCAACAGAGACTAAGAAGCGAGCACCAAAAAGGCCAGGGAGGGGGAAGCCATGACAGAAGGGTGTCATGGAAACTGAGGACAAAGATGCCTGAAAGGAGGGAGATGATGCAAAAAGGCCCTCAGAAGCCAGCTTCTTCTGACAAGACAAAAGGGATCTTCATCCCTTAGCAATCAATGAGAATGAAGGCAGAAGAAAGAAAATAAGCCCATAGCTGGAAATGAAGGGCACCAGACACAGAATTCTCTAATAGCCTTCTTTTTAGCTAATCCCAATAGTCTGATCTGAATACCTAGGCATCCAATTAGACAAAAATACATACTTCTTGCGTAAAGGAAATGTCAATGGCTCGCAAAATAATGTAAAAAAGAAATGTCAGGTTACGTCGGATCAGTGAAATAAAATTTTTGACCATCACAAATGTACACAACATTTGAAAGCGAAATTAGGGTGATGAAAGAAAAGGGGGATAAATCACAGAACAGGTTTCCCCAGAAGTGGTGTATTCTGAATAGCCTAGCTGACTCCAGTGAAAAGGAGAGTGGTAGGAGAAGAAGAATTTATTTATTTTTCTTTGCATTTTTCTACTTTACCTGGCACCAGAAAGAAATGATGGCAGCATTATCTGTACTGTGGGGCAAATCATTCAATACATGTTTATAGAATAAAATTGAGAAAAGGTGAGTTGGAAAGGGAGCTATTTTCTAAAGTGGACTAGATATACAAGGTAAATATCTCCAAGGGTAGATTTAGGGAAGGATAGGTAGGAATTAAGGGTTGAAACCCAGGCAAGCCAGGGGATATTTGGGGCTCCTGTGGCTTTAGGGGCCTAAAGAGAGTTTTTTTTGTTGTTGTTTTTTGTTTTTTATTGGAAAATTTTAATGTACACCTTAATGTGATTCATTCTGACATGCTTTTCATTGTGAAATTTCCATATATGCATTTTGTTGTACATTATTCATATAGGTTCCCCCTTACCCTCTTGTGTGCTTCCTCCCACCGTCCCATCCCCCCACCAAAGACTTCTCTTCCATTTGCTTGTCTTTTTATGGTAATATTTTTCTATATATCCTTGGGTTCCAGTTCGGTTTAAGATCAAAACTTTTTCTATAGTGAACTTTCTTTTTTACGTTGTCAGAACTATTACATGAATTTTCTAGACCATCTATAATAATACCCTTCTTAGCTTTTTTTACACAAATGGGCAAAGGAACTGAATAGACAGTTCTCAAATGAAGAGGTCCGTAAAGCCATGAAACACATGAAAAAATGTTCAATATTCCTAACCATTAAGGAAATGCAAATTAAAACAACTCTGAGATTTCACCTTATACCAGTGAGAATGGCCAAGATCAATAAAACAAATAACAACAAATGCTGGTGAGGTTGCGGAGAAAAGGGAACACTGTTACATTGCTGGTGGAGCTGTAAATTGGTCCAACCACTGTGGAAATCAATATGGAGGTATCTTAAAAAACTAAAAATTGATCTACCATATGACCCAGCTATAACACTATTGGGAATTTACCCAAAGGGAGATGGATCATCATACCACAGAGACACCTGCATCTCCATGTTCAATGCAGCACTTTTCACAATAGCAAGGATATGGAATCAACCAAAGTGCCCATCAACAGAAGGATGGGTAAAAAAAACTGTGGAACATATACACAGTGGAATACTACTCAGCAATCAAAAAAATGAAATAATGCCATTTGCAGCAAAATGGATGGAATTGGAGAAAGTTATCCTAAGTGAACGAACACAATCTCAGAAAGAGAAATACCACATGTTCTCACTCATATGTGGGAGCTGAATCAAAATTATAAGAAGGAAAAAATCCTATACAAAGGTCAGAAATGAAGAGAGCTCTTCATGTCTGGGGGTGCAGGAGGTCCCCCCTTTAGCCCTGGAGAGATTGAGGGGGTTGCCATGGGCTCAGAGGTGCCTTGGAGGGATGCAAGGAGTGGCCTCTTTGAGACCTGGCCCAGCTCTCAACCAATGGGTTGGAGGCAGAGTTTCCTCCCCTTTTCCTTCTGGCCATGAGGGTCAAGGAAGCTGAGGCTTAAACCAAACATGGAACTCTGGGGGAGGAGGGGAGGACAGGAGCTGAGCCTCCACACCTGCCACCAGAAGAACAGGAGTGTCACCCCAGGGGGTGGGAGGTGCTGGTGATTGGTTCGTTTTTGTGTGTGTGGTACTTGGGGGTTGAACCCAGGGCCTCGCACATACTTGCAAGCATTCTACCACTAAAGCTACACCCCAAGCCTCTTTCGCATTTTTTATTTTGCCAGAATCTCACTAAGTTCTGTAGGCTGCCTCTGTCCTTGAACTCATAATCCTCTTGCCTCTGCCCCCAAGTTGTTGGGATTACAGGCATGTGTCACCATGCCCAGCTTTAAGGTGGTAACAATTATAAAGTCAGATTGTGGGGTCATAAATGGAGCAGGAACAAGAAGTCAAGGAGGAGCCAAAGGGATGTTTCTGGACAGAGAAACACCTTAAGCCAGGTTCTGGGTATGGCAGCCCAGGGAAGGTTCTTGTAGCACTTGGCTATCACTGCTCCCTTGGTGCCTCAGCCTGGACCCCTTTGTCTTGCTTGAGTGGGCCATCAAATGCTAGCATAATTAGGATCCTACAGCCTTGGCTTGGACCTGCCAGCCTGTGCCATTACTTATACAACACAGCCCAGGGTTCTGCATGACAGTTTAGGGTCTGTGATTTCTACCAGGCTTCCTGTCCGTATCAGTCTCCGTGAGTCCCCCTGGTCATTGTGCTTCCAACACACCAGCTCCCACTGGCATATAGTCTGTCCTCTCAGCTCTGTGGGGCCCCCATTTCCTGTATAACAAACTCCCTCAGGGCCTCAGATGTGCACATTCATGTCACTCTCTACCCCTCTGCCTTAGCCACAGGCATCCCCACAGCCCTGTCCAGCTCACAAAAATAGACCTGGATCCACCTACAGGAAACATAGGGATGAACCATCGGGGTCTAAGGTCACATTGTCCTCTTTTATCACCCTTTGACTTGAGACGAGGAGATGGGACAGGGAAGGTTCCTGGGTAGGTCCCTCTTTCCTCATCCCCACGGATGAACTCCACTCTGCTAAAATTGTGTATAGAGCTTCCTAGCTCTGTGATTCCCATGTTCCTTCGTGTGCCCTGACAACTTGATTGCTTTTCATTCCTCCTTCTGAAGGCATTAGAGTGAGGTGAGCTTAGGTTAGGATGGGGTTAGTTTGGAGGCCTTGGGCTACCTGTGTCCTGGAGCATATAGCATCAGTTTGCCCAGTGAGGCCTGCATGCTCACAGGAGCTGAGCCTGCTGGTGCTAAGCTCCCAGGAGTATCTGCTTTCTTCTTTCCTTTGTCCGGGAGGGAACAGAGGGCGGCATGAGTCCACAGAAGAGATTCCTTATTGTGACCAGGATGCTGTCCAGAAGCAGCAGCAGAAACTTAAGTACTCCACCCAGAGGAGGGAGAACTGCCCCTCCCCACAGTGAACAGGAATGGAACCCATGGAATCCCCATGTTGGGCTATTACTTCAGCACCAAACTTCCCCTCCATCATCTGATATGTTGGACATACATTAGAATACACATACATGTACACTGTCTGGATACATTAGAGAAGAAAGCAATAGGTTATTGTCAATTGTTGTTAGGTGCTGTCGAGTCAGGTCCGACCCATAATGACCCTTATCGGATTTTCAATGGCTGATTGTTTGGGATTGTTTTCAGGAGCGGGCTGCCATGTCCTTTTCCCATTTTTTGTGGTGCTTGAACCCAGGGCCTCAGAGTATTCAGAGTAGCACTGTACCTATTGTCAGTTGTTGTTGTTGTTAGGTGCCATTGAATCAGTGTCCAACTCATAGCGACTCTACATACAACAGGTGAAACACTATTGTCAGTGCTTCTCTGCTATTCATAGGGTTTTCAATGGTGGGTTGGCTTTTTGGGAGTGGGTTGCCAGGTCTTTCTCCCATATTGTCAATAGGTGCTCACTATAATTTGGCTGTATGAAGTAGGGGTCAATGGTAGTTAGGGAATATTTTAGCTCATTTCTTCCCTTTTTCTCAGATGCAATATGAGGGAGATAAGAACTCCATCCCAGAGGATGACTCCACTCCTTTATAGCTTTTCATAGTATTTTATTTTTTCCTTTATTCCTTCCTAAAATAATACCATGCAAACAATAAAGTAGATATATATTCACACACACACATATATTTACTGACATAGAAGGCTACAACATGTATTGTTTGGTGAAAAATACAGCATATAGAACAGCACTTATATTTGATCACTTTATCTGTACATATTCTTATCTGAATACATAGGCATAGGGAGATATCTAGAAGGACATTCACCAAAGAACGAATTACATTAGTTATATTAGGGTGGAAAGTTCTGGGTAATTTGTACTTTCATTTTGTAATTTTCTTTATTATTGGAAGATGTAACAATGAATCATACCATTTTCACAAAGAGAATAAAACTATCAAGGAGATGGACACACACACAGAAAATTGATTGTTAGGCAGTGGGAGGAGGCAGCAAGGACAGAGGTCAGGCCATCTCCTTCAACTGTACTGGTATGTAAGACCCTTTCTCCACCCCAGAAGAAAGCTATTTGGTGCATTAATTCATGTAAGTAGAAGTCCCTAGTTTTCCCATCATTGACCACTGAATGCATGTAAGGGTTCATTTAAGGCTGGGGGCTAGCAACTTACTGCAGCTCAGTGAGGTCATAGGATCTACCAGGGGCCTCTCTTGGCCCCTCTGTATGTGTAAGCTCCTGCAGGGTGATAATCAGATTCTCAAAAACCTCAGCTTTATTGCTGCCATGGTCACAGGTTTCTTCTGAATGACTCTCATCACCACAACAGGAGCAGTAGATTGTGTGTTTCCGCTTTTTGGCTCTATGCAGATCCCTATGACCATTATTTTTTCGCCCAGAACCACTGCTGGTGGAAGGAGACTGTGCCCTGGAATGACTGGGAGAATCAATGATCAGC
This sequence comes from Pedetes capensis, assembly GCA_007922755.1. NCBI lineage: Eukaryota > Metazoa > Chordata > Mammalia > Rodentia > Pedetidae > Pedetes > Pedetes capensis. The sequence goes on along the minus strand of VMDO01012500.1, from coordinate 35,290 downwards.
ACTTGGTCTTGAGATGTGGCCCAGCCTCTGAGGGGAGGGGCACCTGAAGATAAGAATGGAGGGTCTTCAGACTCCACCAGGATCACATCCTCATCTGAGTCATTGAGGGTATCATCTATCTCTATTACATTGCAGTCAGCACTGTCGATCACTATCGGCGGGGAACCCTGAAATGCCACAGGGCTGGCTGGTCTCTCTATCATTGACTCAGATCTTTTGGGCCGCTTCCGTTTAATAAGCGTATCATCCCACTCCTCCTCCTCCCTTATCATCCTGATTAACTCCAGGAAATTGGGAAGCTGCTCCTGCTCATTTGCATATGTCCTGAGAAGACCCTTAAGTCTGAAGCACAGGTCCCTACTCAGCTCAGCTCCTACAAGGAGCTGGTGCAGGCGAGTCTGGTTTGCATCTTTCTCAGCTAAGACACCTGCCCTAATAGCATTCTGGAGCTGCACCTCTAAGCGGATCACATATAGGGAGGCTTTCTCCCCCTGTGCCTGTAAGGTGTTAAAAAACTTACAGTGGGCCATCACATTGCTCTCAGACTCCCCAAACACCAGTTTCATTGTCCGCAAAAAATCTGCCACACTTAGGTTAGGGTTGGCAGCCTGGAACAAACGCATGACCTCTCGAGCAGGGCCCCTAAGGGTTTTCATCAAGCGCTTGAGCTTTTCCTCCTCAGACATATCCCAATCTGGAAGGACCCCATTGACTTGGATCAGCCAGTTTTCAAATGTTTCTTCCCCATGGACTGGTACCGCCCTCCCCGAGAATAACTTCATGTTTCTCTCTGCCATGTTGGCTATCAAAGGACCAAGACTTCTCCCCAGGGACCTCAACATGGAATGGGCCCAAGGCATCAAGGCTGTATTCTGTCGCTGACTGTTACCCACACGTGCAAGGATGCTAGCCATGTGTGGTGATGACAGGGTACCAGAACACAAAAAGATATTCAGGCTTTTTTTTTTGGCGGGGGAGCGCAATCTGCAGGAGTGCAGTGGGGCTCTGTCTTCCTCCTATTTCAGTAGGGACTGTAAAAAAGAAAAAAAGAGGGCCATTTAATAAGGGACCAGGCTGCAGCTGTCTTCTCTCAATTGCCTGCATTACAGTTTTTATCTGCTTACTGCCCTAAAAATATCTTGCAGGAGACTGGCAATTACAGTCTCCCAGAGCTAACCTGGGTCCAAGTGCTAGCAGGGTGCTTTTTGCAGCCACATCCAGCCCCCTCGCCAGTCCTTCAAAAGGGATGGTAACTGTTGCTTAACTGTGTGGAGTAGATATTGGGCTACCAAAATAGAGCAAGGTGGTCACAGATTCATGGACATAAAATAAGATCTCATTAACTTCATGATCTCAGGTCACAACCACACTCCTCAGATTCTTACACCTGCTTGGAAATAGCGCACCTGTATTTTCAGTCTCTGCAACCTGTGCCTTTCTTTAGAAAGCCCGTCTCCCTGGTTTTGATCCACCTTGGTCCCCTGGGGGTCGCAGATCCGGGTGCTCAGGGCCTGAAAACTGCGCCACAGCCAAAGACGGCAGGAAAGGGTCAGAAGCAGCTTCAATCGTCATCCAGCTATTCAGCTATTCCCCCCCGCCCGAACACCCCAACAACCCCCCACCCCATTCCCTCTGCCTCTGCTGTCGCCAGGAGGAAAATTCCCTCTCCCGGTCCGAAACGACACCCTCCCCCTAAAGTCCCCCAGGAGACCGGCGGCCTACCAGCTCTACAGTCAGCCGCACTTGAATCCAAGTTCAGATTCGGCTTTGATGGGCTGCTGCGGAGAAAAGGAATAGGAGTTGGACACACCCACCCCCTTACTCCTTCCGGACGGAATAGGAGGAGATGCAAAGGGGGTTCGAGGCAAACAGGATGACTTTTCCCTCCTCCTTCCTCCCTCCCCAGTCCAGGAAAAATCCTACCCAGTCAGCAGCATCCGACCTCGTTCCTCAGCGCTGCCGGGCCATGGCAGTGCTCCTTCCCCAGCCTCGCAGCTGCCAATTCTCCAAGCCAGGAGCCGCCCAGTACTGGTGGCTTTTCCCCTCCCCTCTCCGCACCAGGGAATGGCGCACTTTCTTTACCTGCGCCTGCCTGATGAGTAGCGGATGCTGGTCTGTCGAGAGCTAAAGATTCTGCCTTCTGGCCCGAGACCCCTGAAAAGGAAAAAGACAGGCGCCTACTCGGCCGCTAGGAGACCAGGGGCTGCCCGAAAGAGCTGCTTCTGGCGGCCACCCAGCGAGGGGTAGCCTAATCAAAGCAGCGCAGTTCCCAAGGCAGCCCCACGGCTTTTCTCCTCCGCCAACGGAGACAAAAGAGCATGAAGAGCGGGCCAGTGCAGCCAATCAGTGGAGCGCGGGGGCGGGCTCCTAGAGCAGGCGGGGCATAAGCAAACCCACCTGACCCTCGAGGGTCTGGGTCATGATAGGCCCGCAGAGCAGGCGCAGCTCCAACAGGCATAGGGAGCCCATATGCATTTTTCCCCAGAGTCTCTGAGGTCCCGAGTTCAATTCCCAGCACCGCAAAAATGGGAGAAGGACCTGGCAATCCACTCCCAAGGCAATCCCGAAACAGTCAGCCATTGAAAACCCTATGAGGGTCGCTATGAGTCGGATACCGACTCGACGGCACCTAACAACAACAACAACAACTTCCCTCCACACTTCCCTTCTACTTCTTCCTTTCTCCCCTGGCTCAATTCTGTGTTTTGAGGCCAGGTGCATAAAACATGAGATGGGGATGAAAATCAAGCAAAACAATAGAAGTTTCTCAGCTTTGTATAGGGAAAGGAGAGGGAGGTGGCGTTAGCACCTTGTCCACGTAACAGAAAGGAGACTTGGAACACGATAGCCCTTAGCCAATATTCACTCAAGTATGAGCACAATGCTGGTTGCATCAGAGTCATTTTGGAGATCTTGTTAGAAATCCAGATTCCTAGGTCCAGTCTCTAATGAGGATAAATTCTTCAAAAGGTTAGGGGGCTGAGGTTTAGAGGAGGCTGGGGTTTAGCTCAGTTGGTAGTGTGTTGCTCTGTGCTCTCAGAGGCCTTGGGTTCCATCCTCAGTACTATAAAAATGGGAAAAGAACGTGGCAGCCCACACCCAAAACAATCCCAGAATAATTAGCCATTGAAAACCCTATGAACAGCACAGAGCACTGATGTAGTGCCGGACATGGAACAGTGTCAGGCAGTGTTTCATTTCTGTTGTACATTGCTATGAGTTGGACTGGACTCCACAGCACCTAACTACAACAACAGGTCCCTTCTCTAGGGACAATTTCCTCAAAAAGCTAAATACAGAATTGCCATATGACCCAGTAATTCCAATCCTAGATGACTACGCAAGAGAAATGAAAATATGTCTATACAAAAACTTGTATGCTAACATTCATGCTATGTGCTGTTTGGTGCAGTCGAGTTGCATTTGACTCATAGCAACCCTATGTACAACAGAAGGAAAGAGGCACTATATCTGACAGTGCTTCTCTGCTACACACCGGGTTTTCGATGGCTGGTTGTTTCAGGAGTGGGTTGCAGAGTCCTTCTCCCATTTTTGCAGTGCTGGGGATTGAACCCTGGGCTTCAGATCGTGTGGAGCAAGCACTCTACCAACTGAGCTAAACTCCAGCACTAACATTCACACCAAAAAAATAAATATATTTCTTTGGTTCCTGAGAGAAGCACTAAGGATAGGGTCATAGTGGTAAAGTATGCAGGCTCTGCAGCCAAACCAACCAGGTTCAAATTCCGCATTGATCACTTAGTATTTAGTTTTGTGATCCTTCTGAGTCTCGATTTCCACATCTGTAAACATAATCACATCCAGACTAAATGTTTTTGTGAAGATTAAAGATTATTCTTATAAATTCTTGAGAATGTTTTTTGACACTGAGTATTGTTATTGTCCTATTTTCCATTTATTTTAGATAACATTGAAAATTTTTAAATTGTACTTTAAAACATTTACATTTCCTTTTTTCTTTTTCTTTTCCTGCATGCACTAACAAATAGCTATAATCCAGTGCCAAAAATTTACATTTTTGATGCTTTGCCCTTTAATATTGGTTCTGACTTTTCAGTTAGCCCAAAGGAGTTTACATGGAATAAATATTTATTGGATAGTCCAGTGCATATGCATTATGTCAGGTGCTTTACATATGCCAACTTCTTATTCCTCAAAGTGATCTTGTGGATTCGTATGCCTAATAGAAACTGACAGTCAGGATAAGAAGTCTAAGATCACACAGCTTGTAAGAGGTTGAGTCATGTTTTGAAAACAGGTCCATCTAATTCCAAAGTCTTTGCACTTTCCACTGCACAATGCTTATTTGGAACTGAACATAACCATTGATCAATAATTTTCTAAACAAAACTGTTTTATTAGGCTATTTTGTGTTAGCATTCCGTCACTGTGACAAAACACCTGAGAGAATCAACTGAAAAGGAAGAAAAATTCATGTTGGCTCATGATTTCCGAGGTTTCAGTCCAAGATTGATTTGTTTCATCTCTTTGGGCTTATGGCAAAGCTATATGTCATGGTGGGGGGTACACAGTGGAACAAGCTGCTCACCTCACAGCAACCAGGAAGGAAAGAGAGAGAGAGAGAGGAAGGGGCAGGACCCCAATATCCCCTCCAAGGGCATGTCTCCAATGACCTAACTTCCTTCCATTAAGCCCTACCTACTAAAGGTTACACCACTTCCCAACAGTACCATGGACTGAGGACCAAACTTTTAACACATGGGACTTAGAGGACATTCAAGATCCCAACTATAACATATATATGTGAGTTAATGTGGAGAAAGCATATCCCCAAACCTGAGTGCTTTGTATAATAGGAAAGTTTATACAATAAAAGTGTACCATTTAAGAGCAGACCTAAATCTCTTGTGCCTTGTATCCTAGTAAATAGGTGTGCCTAGAAGTTTCAGTTGTAATAATCTGTTGTTTTTGTTAGGTGCTGTCAAGTCAGACCTGACTCAGAGTGACCGTATGTACAACAGATGAAACACCACCCAACACTGTGTCATGCCCAGCACTATGTCAGTGCTTCTCTGCTATTCATAGGGTTTTCAATGGCGGATTGATTTTTGGAAGTGGGCTGCCAGGTCCTTCTCCCAAGCCTATAGCACCTGGTCTTCCCAAGCACTCTCCCATCCAAGTACTAACCAGGCCTGACCCTGCTTAGCTTCCAAGATCTGATGGGATTGGACACCTGGGTGTTACAGCTCCAGGCAAATAATCCAGCAGACTTTTAAAGTCTAACCAACCTCCAGGAATACAATGGTAGGATTTCCAGATCAGAGGAAGTATATTACCAACAGTAGAACACAGGCCACAAAATCTGAGTCCAGGGTCAAACTCCTAATGGGGAACCTAGCATCCCAAACTGTCATTTTATCAGTTCCTTTCCTTTTGCCCCAGGCCTCTAAACGTAGGAGAGAACCATCATAGAGGGGTCCAGCTGAAGTCCAACCAAATCTGCATAGTTGACATCTCAGAAAATGTAAGGCAGCCCTCTCCCTGCTGCTCTGGAATGATTGAGATGACTGAGGCTTAAGTGGTCCTTATAGTCACAGAGCTGGGGACTTCAAAAATCCCCACTGAGGGAGGAGGGTCATAATATGGTAAGGGAGAAGTTAATGTGGGCAATGTACAATGAAATGCCTGTATGGAAATGTCATAATGAGACCCATTAAGTTGTACATTAAAAATTACTAATAAAAAGTGTTTAAAAAATCCCTACCGATGGATCAACTGGAGTGCCGCAGTAGAGACAAGATCTAGAACAAGTAAGGGAAGAGGGAGAAGACCAGCAGCAGAAGGTGGGCTGGAAAATGCGGGGGGGGGGCAGTCCACTGGAAAGGGGAGACTGAGAAGATTAGGATGCTTGCCATCCTGAATGCCTGCCATCCTGAATGAAGGGCGTATTAAACTACAGCCTAGAGGTCTAGGCCTAAACACTAGCTCTGTTGCTCATGGGCAAATTAATCTCTGGATATGTCAGTTCTCTCACCTATGAAATGAAAACAATAACATGAATACCTACCTCATCAGATTGTCATGAGAGTCAAGTGAAATGGTGGAGCTGAAAGTACTATGGAAACTCTCATGGTATACTGTATTAGTCAGCTGCCATCTCTATAGCAGAAAAACCAACCCAAACAAACTTATGGAGGAAGAGGTTTATTGGGAACTCACAGTTAGAAAATCAGTCTATAGTGGTGTCAGTGCAGGCATGGTGGTGGCAGCAGCAGGGCCTGTGGTGGAGGATCTCACAGCATGGTGGACCAGGAAGCAGAGAGAGCATATGCAGAGCCACATGTCCAGGATAAAAACCTCCAAAGGCCTGTGCCCAGTGACTCACTTCTACCATGCTAGGCCCTCCTCCCAAAGTTCCACCACCTACCAGGACAGTGTCACTCGTGGGGGACCAAACAACATGACCTTTGGAGGATGTTTTAGATCCCAACCATAATATACAGTAATATGAGGTTCTAAATGACTGAGTGATTGAATAGTACAGGTATCACAATTTCAGTGCTGACTATTCAGAATACTAGGTTATTGAGATAAACAAAACTATGAGATAGGCAACAAAGGAAGTTCTTGCACCCTGACATTCTTACCCTGTCCCCTATCCTTTCACAGTGCTCTGGAAGTATATTGAATCTCCAGTGTTCTTATGCCACCAAATCTTTCCTCACCCAGCCCACTTGTCAATGATGACAAGAACAACAGCTGCCATTCACTGCAGGTTTGTTACAGTCTAGGCACTAGAACTCAAAAGCATATCCCCAACTCGATCTTCAACTCTATCTCCATATGTAGTAGCTATTTTTCTTGGGAAAAATCAATGTTGATGACTCTAACGCTAAAGTTTTGTGTGTTTTTTGTTTGTTTGTTTGTTTGTTTGTTTGTTTTATCTAGGCTATAAGGGAAACCCTGGGCTGGGATTTAGCTCAGTGGGTAGAGCGCTGCGCTGCAGTCTCTGAGGCCCCGAGTTCAATTCCCAGCACTGCAAAAATGGGAGAAGGACCTGGCAATCCACTCCCAAGGCAATCCCGAAACAGCCATTGAAAACCCTATGAGTGTCGCTATGAGTCGGATACCGACTCGAGGGCACCTAACAACAACAATAAGGGAAACCCTACCCAAGAAACTGACATGATTCCTCTTGGAGTTTCTGGTCTCAGGATTGAAACTGTGTAGCAAGGGGCCTAACTGCTATAGCTATATCATTAGGCATAGCTATGATTGATGATAAGAGCAGAAATAGGGGAGGAGCAGGGGCTCTGGGTTCTGGGGTAGTCTGCAATATTATGGAGAGTTAGCTAGGCTGTTACTATTGATTGATCCCAACCTACCCCAGAACACCAAGACTATTCTGTCCTCATTCACAATTACTTCCCTGGGACACAGAAGCTGTCATTCAAACCTAGGTAATCTCTTCTCAATGCTCTGTGACATTTAAGAAAGCAGATAGAACAACTTGTCAAAATGCATGTCCAACATACAACCTGGGTTCACAAATCCTTCCTCTCAACCAACAGACTTTTCATAAATGAGTGTCAACCTCTTTGGCTCACTGCCCTTTGCATCCCTACAATATTAGATGCTGAGGCCATTTGACAAGTTCAGAACCTTCTGGAAGTTTCTCTCATTCTACCTCCCCCAACTCTGATTCTTCCTTCATAGTCCTATCACTGTTAGAAAGAATAAAACTATTTGTCAAAAATTCTATTTCCTTCAGTTGCCCACAAGTGCCCTCAAGTTCCATGACAACAAATGAGATTGACTTCTCACCTCTGCTGTATCCACAGTACCCAGCTCTGGGCCTTGCACAAAGCAGATGCTCAATCAACATCTTTTGTGTAATAGATGAATAACTGAGGAGTGAACACATGAGCAAGAGAGAAAAGTAGGATAGAACAAATGTGGTAAATTGTTCTCGGCCTTTGAAGAACTATCATATAAAAGAGGTGGATTTTCATTAATTTTTAATTTTGAAATAATCTCAAAACTACAGAATTGCAAGAATAGAACAAAGAATTCCCATATACCATCTACCTAGACCTCACCCATTTTACATATTTTGACATTTTTACCACTCTATCTCACTACTCATATACTATCATTTCTTACTATTTGCAGGCAGGTTGTATGCATCATGTCACTTTACTCCTTACCATTTCAGCACATATTTCTCATGGACAAAGACATTCTCATAAATAGCTGCAGTATCATTATCCAATTCAGGAAATTTAACAGTGACACAATATTGAAATCTAGTCCTTCCTCTGATTTTGCCAATCACGAGGGAGAACATTTTTGTTATGCTTGGTCATCCAGGGCAGGAGGAAGATTAGTGGATAGACATGAGGAATTTGGTTTCTGACTATAGAATGTGACAACTGATCTAAAAAATTAGAACTGCCTATCAATGAATGAAAAAACCTTTCTCTAAAAATAGGGAACTCCTTGTTGCTGTAGCTATTTAGACATAGATCAGATGATTTCTTGTTAGAAACGCAAGAAAGGAAGCTGGGTGTGCTAGCTCATGCCTATAATCCCAGCACTCAGAGGCTGAGGCTGGAAGATGGTGAGTTTGAGGCCAGTCTGGGCTACATAGTTGTTGTGGTTAAGGCTCTAGCCTGGCTAAGGTTTGAGCCTCACCTACAACACCCCGTGAGTATCGGGGACTAACTAGACCAAGTTGGTAATGGCCAGTGGCGCCAATGAAGGACTTTGGGAGACCTTCGATAGGTGAAACAAAGGGGTAAGGTTTATTGGGTGCTCCCCTGGTGGGGTGCAACAAGCTAGCGACCCTTATAGTGCAGGGCTCTAAGTGCTCTTTAAGTGCTGGCACTCTAAGCCTGCAGCAAGGAATGCTGCAGGCTGAGTGCTGGTACAGCTCAGCCTTAAAGGCACAGCTACAGCTGCTGATGTTCCGTGGAGGTCAGTTGGTCCTGCCTCTCGCAGCTCGCCTTCTCTACCTCCCTCCTTCCCAAGAATGGGAGGAGTTGGGAGGCTCTTCATGTGTTGCTTGAATCCTTTGGCTTTTCGGGGCCCCTGGTCTTGAACACACCGGCTTGCTTGCAGATCTCTCTGGAGTAGGGAGCGCTGGTTGAGGTGATGGGGTCCAGGTAGAAGTTAAAGGACGGTCAGAGAGGGTAGGGGGAAGGGGGTCTGGGAGCCCTGCTTATATAGAGTCCTGGAGGGGGCATGTGACTGGGATAAGCCAATCAGAGCACACACCTGACAGGTACAGCAGGTAAACTGACATACCTGCCAGGTGGGGACAGTTATTTACTGGAAATGCTGAGGAGAGCCAATCAAATTTAGGGTGGTTAGGGCAGGTCAGACTGGCCAGGTGCCATCTTTGCTCACTCAATGGGAGGGGCTAGTTTGAGTGAGTGAGATGAGCCCTGGGGTCAACTAGGGGTCAGACCCTCAAGCTGTTATGAGGGACCCTAGTTGTGGGGCAGATTTAAAAAATCCCCAACACATAGTGAAACCTTGTCTCAATACATCAAAATAAAAATATAAATAAGTAAATAAATAATAAAAATAAATACTGGTTAAATTCAAGAACATCAACATTTCTTTATCTATTTATACCTATTCCTTTCCAAACAGGACATTCTAATTTGGAAAAATTTGGGGAGGGGGACGATTTTTTTATTTCTCTAATTTTCTGATTGCTGTTATTATTGTAAGTATTATTTTTATTTAAGACAAATGCTTTTCATTTTAGTTGACATGCCAATTTGGGATTAAAGATTCTCCTAGAGATTGTCCTGTGTGAAGCATTTGAATCTCTCTGCACTATTAGAAAACAGAGAAACCAAAACGATAGCCTGGTGGGTTTCATACTGTTTAGAACAGTTAACTTCTGACTAATTCCTACCAATCTTTCAAATTTCAGCTTAAATATCACATCCCCAGAAAAGTTCTTCTTATCCTCCAAGAATAGGTCAGATTACCCTGTTACCTGCTCTTACTGCATCATTAACCTTTTACTCCATAGCAATTTCCACATTTAAATGATTGTTTCAGGGCTGGGGTATAGTTCAATGATGGGCGTTTGCCTAGCATGAACAAGGCCCTGAATTCCATCTCCAGCACTGCTAAAGAAAAAAATGAAAAAGAAAGATTCTTTTCTGTCTTCACATTCAGATTGAAATAAAACCTGTTGAAAAGGTCATCTGTTTTTACTTCCTAAAACAACAAAACGTATCCCCAGTATCCAGCACACTGTAGTCACTCAACAAAAGTTTGTTGAATTAATGAACAAAATGAAGATCCTGTTCCACTTCAGAGCAGAATGTTAGCAAAAAGAAACATAAATGAGGCAAAAATTCAATATTCTAATATCAAACGTCAGAGCCAATCTCTTGATAGAAGGGGTCTTTGCTGGCTGGAAAATAATGTCCCCTCTAAGTTGTTGTTAGGTACCTTCAAGTTGGTATCCAACTCATAGTGATCCTATGTACAACAGATGAACCACTACTGTCGTCCTTCTCTGCTATTCATAGGGTTTTCAATGGCAGATTGATTTTTGGGAGTGCGTAGTCAGGTCCTTCTCCAAAGCCTACAGCACCTGGTGTTCCCAGGCGCTCTCCCATCCAAGTACTAACCAGGCCCCACCCTGCTTAGCTTCCGAGGTCTGACGGGATCCCGCACAGTGCTATGGCTGCAGGCCCCCAGGTGGTTTTCACAAAGCTGCTATTACAATTCTACATGTAGCCCCCAGGTGGCAGCAATGTGTTACTTTTCAGATGGAAGTGCCTAATAGGTGCTCTGCTTTGACATCTAACTTGCCATCCCATCACCACCCCAAGAACAAGTTTAGATTCAGAGTTTCTTCACACTGAGTTGAGAGTGACTGTAATATGTCTTCTAGGAGTGACCTCATTGATCTTTCTCTGGTGTCTGGCTCCCATGACCCTGATTCCTGAAGCTGCTCTTGTCTCATTGCCATTCCTGAATGCCCCAACTCTGCTGAAAATCATGGCCTAATGGTTCCTGCCAGCAGTCCATAGTCAACATGTCTGAAATGGGATTCAAATTTCTCATCTGCTTCCTATAAAAGCCTGAGTGTCTTATGTGTCTCCTCTCTGTCTCTCTCTCTATGCATTATATATATTATATATATTTGCATATATGCATTATATATTATATATATTTGTATATACATTTTTTTCCAATTTTAATTTTTTTTGAGACAGTTTTTCTATGTAGTCCAGGCTGGCCTCAAACTTGCCATCCTCCTGCCCTAGGCTCTCGGTGCTGGGATTACAGGCTTGGACCACCACACCAAACTTTCTATATCATTTTGAACATCTCCCTCCCATTTTCCAAGTCCTGGTGAGTCTATGCCAAAACTATTTCCTATCTGTGCCTCCTCTCCAGTTTGCCAGGGATTAAGCAGATCCCTCCCACTTTTCATCTAATCTCCTAGCTCATCTTTTTATCTCCATCACTTTCCTCTCACAGTCCATCCTGTCTTCATGATCTATGCTTATATCCAAACTCCTGCCAAGGACAGGAATGCCCTCCTTTTGTTAATCTATTCAGATTCTACTCAAGCATCAAGGTGTAGATCAACTATCTGTTCCTTCAAGAACATGTTCTGGGGCTTTTGCTGGCCGCAACAAACCCTTCATTCTTTCCACTGACTGTCAATGGTACTTTATTTGAACTTCCTTTTATAGTTTCAGTTTTAACAATGTGCCTTGTAGATTATTCATTGTTTATATATATATGAGTATTTCCCTCGAGCCCTTAGTCTAGGATAGTAAGCTAAGTGGCACAAATACCTCTGCTCGTCCCCTCCTACCAGTGTCTAATGAGATCTTCGCTATCCTCCCACTGACCCCAAACCCAATCTCCAAATCCTTCTCAAAACAGTCCTCCTAGCAGAACTGTTCCACAAGATGAAACAAATCTGCCATCCCTGCCCTGGACTATAAGCAACAGTAGGACAGAAAATAAGCCCAATTCTTTTTGAATCCACCACATCTTGAACATAATCTATACTCATTTAAAGACTTCTTGAATGAGTGAATGAAAAATTAAAGTATAATAGAGCATCCCCTGACAGAAGACATACAACTCCCAGACTCCATGGTTCAATTTAATCAGCTCTTTTCAATCCATTATACTATATATCTTGCTGGTGAGTCACATGATCTGAGTCAGTATTTCCTAATGGCATTCAAGGTAGCAATTTAGCTGGTGTAGTGGTGCACACCTATAATCCCAGCATTTGGGAGGCTGAAGCAGGAGGATAACAAGTTCAAGGCTAGCCTGGGCTAAATAGTGAGATCCTGTCTTAAAAACCAAAAAGCAAACAAACAAAAGCAGCAATTTACTGCAAACTTCATGATCAAGTGTAAACTCAGCTGATTTAAGAAGTACACATTTAAACACACATAATTTTTGTGAACCTAACATTCAGATCATAAATCCTGACTCCAAGTTTTCAGTGCACTTAAATATATCAAAAAGGTTTGAAACATTTTGGTCTTGATTAATTTATGTTGAAATGCTTTTAATATTTTGAACATGCTTATATTGGTCCTTACCCTGTGGGAAAAAATGATACAAGAAAGATGTGCTGTATTCTGCCATTTGGAAAAACATTCCCTAGACATATTAGAGACTTGATGGCACCTAACAACAACAATAACTAAGACATATTAGAAGCTGGTATTTATGTGTATGTGGGGGCGTTCAATAGAGGGAAGTTGTTTTGTCTTGGTTTTGGTTTTGGCTTTGGTGTTCGGGCTGGAACCCAGGGCCTCACACATAATAAACACACACTCTACCACTGAGCTACAGCCCAAGGCCAGTTTATTTTCAGGGAAGACTATGTCTTGGTTTTATAAAAATTTTAAAATTTCAGGTCCAAACTTAAGCTTTCACTCTTTCACACTTCCACAGACATCTTACTGTGCTTACAAAGAATCTTGGAATCCAGTGAGATACTAAACATTTAATCACAACAATCTGGAAGGGGAAAAGGAGGTACTTTGTGGTGTCAGGGCCATGTTGTTGTTGTTGTTGTTGTTGTTGTTGTTGTTGTTAGGTGCCATCAGGTCATGTCTGGCTCATAGGGTTTTGAATGGTTGATTCTTTCGAGATTGCCTTGCCAGTGGATTGCCATGTCCTCCATTTTAGCAGTGCTAGGAGTTGAACCCAGGACCTCAGAGACTGCAGAGTAGTGTTCTACCAACTGAGCTAAATCCCAGCTCCCAAAACACTCCCTAACACTGTGCCATGCCCAGCACTATTTTCAGTGCTTCTTTGCTCCTCAGAGGGTTTTCAATGTCGGATAGTTTCAGGAGTGGGTTGCCAGATCCTTCTCCCTAGCCTGCAGCACCTAGTATTCCCAGGTGGTCTCCTATCCAAGGACTAACCAGTCTGACTCTGCTTAGCTTCCAAGATCAGGTGGGATTGGATGGCCACATTCATGACTAAATGATGATATAGTATGGTTTTAAAGGCCAAACAATCATTTTTCCCCCAGTCCTTGCCCCTGTGTATCACAAACCATTAGTATTAAATAAAAAATCATTATGAGCCTTGTTGGATCCTGATTTGAGCAAATTGCAGAGAAAAAAAAACATTCATGAGACAATTGAGGAAATGTGAACACTGACTAGATATCTGATAATGCTAAGCAATTTTGTTCATTTTTAAAAGTGTAATTGGGGCATTGCATTTATTTAATTTTGATTACTGTTTTGAGACAGAATCTTTCCATGTTCCCTAGACTAGTCCTGAACTCCTGGACTCAAACAATCTTCCTTCCTCAGCCTCCCAAATAGCTGGGACTACAGGTGTGACCCACTGTGCCCAGCTTATGTGTGTTTATTTTTTTAATAAAAATGTTCCTTACTTTGTAGAGATGCATACTGAAGTATTTACAGATAAAATCATATTATGTCTGGGATTTGCTTCAAGCTATTTCATTATGTGGGGAATAGAGAATGGATGGGGATATAGATGAAACAAGGATAATTGTTGGCAATTATTGAAGTTGATGATGCTTACACAGTAATTCATTGTAATAGTCTCTCTGCATTTAGGTATGTGAATTTTGCCACAATGAAAGAGTTTTAATAATCCACCAAAAAAGCTGGGCAGTGGTGCTGCACACCTTTCATCCCAACAACTCAGGATGCAGAGGCAGGAAAATCACAAGTTTGAGACCTGAGGCAGCCTGCATAACTTAGCAAGACCCTGTGTCAAAGTACAAAGTAAAAAATGGGCCAAGGCTACTGCTTAGTGGCTGAGCGCTTGCAAAAAGCATGCATAGGCTCCAGGTTCTACTCCCCAGTACTATAAAAATAAATAAATAAATAGATAGATAGATAAATAAATAAAATTTAAATAAATAAATATCCACCATGGAAGTGGTAGCATGGTTTGGGAGAGGCTGCTTGTAAGATGAACCCCATCCAGGAATGATAACCCACAAACTTCTTAGCCTTCCTTGACCACATTTGAAAGAATCAACTGATCAAATGTCTCATGAGGAGGCAGAGGCCAAAATGAACAGGAAATGGGGCAGGGCAAGTCTGAAAAGAGGAAGTTAGAAAATACTTGGAAAGCAGTCCCTTGCCAGAGTAGACAATCCACTATCCTTGTCACTGACAGAGAGAGTTTGGGAGTGGTAGAAGCTGAAGAGAGGATGGTAAAAGCAAGCAGTATACTCTGAAAAGGGAAGGTGTGTGTCTTGCATGTAGAGACTGGTGGCGGGTAGTGGCATGCAGCCTGAATGTCAAGCCTATGAAACAAACCCACCTTTTGATTAGAGCTATCTTTGTCTCCCTTCTCATGGCTTTGGAAACCTAATGGAAGTAAGACATGTAGAATTGATTTAGTTAGATTCTCAAGTCAAACAATAACTCATAGAATCATTCTGTTTTTTTCCCCACAGTTTGAGATCTATAAGTCTCGGATCAGCTGCTGTTTTTCAGTACCTGCTTCTTTTCCTTTCTTTTCTTTTCTTTTCTTTTTTGAGGTACTGGGGGTTGAACCCAGGGCCTCACGCCTGCATGCTTTGCAAGTGCTGGACAACTGAGCTGCACCCCCAGCTTTTTTTTTTTTTTTTTTTTTTTTTTTTACTTTTTTTGAGACAGGGTCTCGCTGAGTTACACAGACTGCCTCTGGTCTCAAACTTGCGATCCTCCTGCCTCCACCTCCCGAGCCTCTGGGATTATAGGCGTGTGCCATGTTAAAGGCTTGAACTACACTCCTATCCTGAGAAAATGGTTACGCTGGGTTCCAAACTACCTGTTTTATCACCAAGGAGCAAATATCCAGCATTATTTTTCCACTTTGCATCTATACCAAAAGAGTAAAAGAGGGTGAAAAGAAAGAAAAGGGATAGAAAAGAATATACTTTTAATTTTAAGTATTTTTAGAGGCATAAGAGTTAATATTGTTAACTGGATTTACACTATTTTTTAAAATATGATGTCCTTATAAATTTAATACAATGAAGGACAATATCGTATCATATTATAAAAGCAAGATGTATTGCTTCCACCAGGATTGCCATTTTCACATGAAAATGGAGAAGGAACTGGTTTCAGAACAACAGTATATGCAATCACAACTACCATTCATTGAAGTTCACTGTGCTAAGCATTTTACACATTTTAGACTCGATGGCACCTAACAACAACAACTTCAACACCTCCCAACTAACCTATGAGGTAGGGTCTTTTATCAAATTTTACAGGTGAGAACTGAAGCTCAGATCAAGTTAAAGTAATTTCTCAAAAACTAGAACCAAAAGACAAAATAAATGGAAAATGGGAGAAAAGAAGAAAGTTAGAAAATCTGTCTTGTACATCCAGTATCTAATAGTAGTTTTAGAAACAGAGAAAATAGATATTAGGTGAAATATAAGATAATATCTAAAACATGAAGGGCTAGTTTTTAGAACTGAAAGGGATCACAAAAACTCAGCCCAGTAAATGAAATAAAGACCCACAATAAGGCATACCATTAGATCTTAAAACACTAAGGGGCTAAGGATATAGTTTAATGGTAGAGCACTTGCCTAGCACATGCAAGGCCCTAGGTTCAATCCCTAGCACTACAAAATAATAACAACAAAACTAGCCAACCAAACAAGGTCAGCAACAACAACAAAACCACTAAGGACCAAAAGAAAACCTTGATGAGAAAAAATTTATTACATATAGAAAATAGAAAATTAGAAATCATTAGAGAATCAGACTTTTCCAAAGCAACACTACAAACAATAGCACATTGGAATAATATGTGTAATTAGAACAATTCTTTCAAAGTTCTGAGAGGAAATTATTTCCAATGAGGAACTCTTGACCTAGAGGAAATTTTAATCATGTGTAAAGTTATATTCGGACACAGAAGGGTTTAATTAAAATCACTTCCAATGCAACCTTTCTAAGGATGTTAGTAAAGGGTGTGGTCCAGCAAAACTAGAGCATAAACCAAGAAAGAGAACTACTTGGGATCTCAAGAAGAGAAGCTAACAAAGAAGAAAGGCGAAAGGAATTCCCAGGATGACAGTTGGGTGGCAGGCCTAGAGGACAACTCTTCTGGAATGAACCAGGAAGGCAAAAAACACCAAAAGGGCACTCTCCAAGACAAATAAGTGGAAATCATAGTTTGCCTAATATGTTTGACCATATTTAGTCAATTTTACTGGGGAATTGTATTGGTCTGTCCAAAAATTTAGGGCTGAACTCATGAGAGACACATAGAAAAACAAATCAAACAAAAAAGAGACAGCTTGGGAAAAACAAAAGAAACATAATTAGGCATATACTGCATGCATCAACTGTGAGCAATATTTACACGGTATAATGCAAATACTGAATTTTTAAACCCAAAGTTGTTATATTTATGAAGAGAAGTGTGTATGCATGGGGGGATACGTGGGGGGAGTGTTGGGGGGCATATATGAAAGTTAGCACGAGGCCCTGGGTTCAGTTTCTACCATCCAAGAAAAAAATGTGAATTCTTCATTTTATATAGCAGCAATTTAGAAACAGACCATTCTAAACCTAAGTAAAAATAAGAATAGCATTAAGTATTAGAGTAACATTCAGAAATAATTATATCAAATACCAAAAGAAATAGCTAAAAATACTTCAAAGTTATTTAAAACAAGACAAATTTATTAGCTTACCCTTCTTTAGGGCAGAAGTCTAGTGCTGTGGGTCTGAATTCTCTGCTGAGCCTCCAATAAGGCCCAAATCATGGTGTCTGCCAGGCTTTGTTCCTATATGGAGGCTGTAGGGGAGAATCTGCTTCCAGGTTCACTCAAGTTATTGGCTGTATACAGTTCCTTCTCAGGCTTTCTACTTGGCCCTTTATATCCTCAAGCCAGCAATAGCACTTTGAGTCTCTTTTGTGCTTTGAATCTCTCTTCTGCTGCTTCCAGATTTCTCTGCTTTTAAGGGCTCAAGATTGGACCCAGCCAGATAATCCAGAGAACCCTCTCTTTTGAAAGGTCAGTGACCTTAATCACACCTACAAAATCTTTTTTGTTGTGTAAAGTTACATATTCACAAGTTCCAGACATGAGTTTATGGGATATCTTTTCTGAGAGCAAGAATACAGAGAGGTTGGGCAGGGGATGGATGTTTCTTAATCATAAATCTTATGATTAAGATTAATCATCTTAATGATTAATCAGCTTTCATTTATTATAACAAATATTTGAGATAATCAACTTTTTAAAAAAGAGAAAAGGTGAGCCAGGAGCGGTGGCGCATGCCTGTAATCCCAGTGGCTTGGGAGGTAGAGGCAGGAGGATCGCAAATTGGAAACCAGAGGCAGTCTGTAATTTGGCGAAACCCTGTCTCAAAAAAAGTAAAAAAAAAAAAAAAAGTGAGCTGGGGGTGCAGCTCAGTGGTCCAGCACTTGCAAAGCACGCAAGTGTGAAGCCCTAGGTTCAGGCCCCAGTGCCGCAAAAGAAAGAAAGAGAGAGAGAGAGAGAGAAGCCGGTCTTGGTGGCGCACGCCTGTAATCCCAGCGGCTCGGGAAGCGGAGGCAGGAGGATCGTAAGTTCAAGACCAGAGGCAGTCTGTGTAATTTAGCGTGACCCTGTTTCAAAAAGTAAAACAAAAGGGGCTGAGGGTGGAGCTCAGTGGTCCAGCACTTGCAGAGCATGCAAGCGCGAGGCCCTGGGTTCAACCCCCAATACCACAAAAAAAAAAAAGAAAGAAAGAAAGGGGAGAGAGAGAGAGAGAGAGAGAGAGAGAGAGAGAGGGAGAGAGGGCTTATGTTGGTACATAGCTGTGGAGTTCTCAGTTCATGATTGGTTGGCCCCATTGCTTGAGGCCTGTGATGGCACATGATGGTGAACGCACATAGCCAGGAAGAGGAAAAGAGGAAGAGAAAGAGGCTGGGTCCCATTTTCCCCTGTGAGGACATGCTCCCAATAACCAAAAGACCTCCTCCCAGGCCTCATCTCTCAAAAGGTTTCCACCACCTCCCAAAAGTGCCACCCTAAGGACCAAGCCTTTATCATAAGTACCTTTGGGGGACACTTAAGATTCAAACTATAACGAGCCCTATAACACTTTCCTAGTTCTAAATTTTTGTGCATGTATTATTTTGTGCATATCCATTTTGGGGGTTTCTAGGAAAAATGACCTAAGATCTGCCAAACACATTAAGAAATATTTGTTAGGCACAACCATGGCTGGGCCTTTGTGAAAATTTTGATTTGGGTGGACCATAGGTCTCATCCAAGGGTATTGATTCCTTTGTTCTTCACTTTGTCTTAAAAGGCCTGCTACTCTAGTGATTTGGGACAGTTAATGCTCATTGCTGGCTACTACCTGTACCAAGAGTAGGTGACCATAAACATATGTTCATAATTTGTAAAGTGAAGTCATCATCTTATCTTTATTGTGTCAGAATTAATAAAGCTAATCTAGTCCAATATCCTCATTTTACAGAGAACACTGACTCCATGAGAGGGAAAGGGGCTTGCCCATGGTCCTAGAGCTTTTGTTTGCAGAAAAGATTCACATTTCCAAATAAGTTCCACAATGGATGACCATTGTTATGTGTCATGGATGGGATTATAAATGGCTAGGTCTGACATGCTCATTTGACAGATGGACAAACAGATCTAGACAAGGAGAGATACCTGCCCAAGATCCTTTGGAATTCCTAATTATAACCTAGATTTCTTTTTCTACACAAAGTAGCCTTCCCTTGACTAACCACCTGATAATAAACCAAACTTTATTTTATTTATTTATTTATTTATTTTTTCAGTACTGGGGGTTGAACCCAGGGCCTCGTGCTTGCATGCTCTGTAAGTGCTGGACCACTGAGCTGCACCCCCAGCCCATTTTTTCTACTTTTTGAGACAGGGTCTCACTAAGTTATGCAGACTGCCTCTGGTCTCAAACTTGCAATCCTCCTGCCTCCACCTTCCAAGCCACTGGGATTACAGGCATGCGCCACTGTGCCCGGCTCAAACTTTATTCATTTCTAACTCCTATTACCTAGCACCCTGCCTGGCATATAGATGAATGGATACACAAATAAATCTTAAGACATGGTAAAAAGTTCATTTTACAATCAAATTATTTAAATTCTCAGTCTTCCACTTGTTATACAATTTGGCAACAATGTGAAATAAGGTGTTTCTTCTTTAGGTAGCTGCCTCCTTGGAACAAATAAATGCATCACTACCTATATTTACTCAGGCTTTAAAGTCAGGTTGACTTGTTTCCCATTCTGCCTTACTTACAAGCTGTGTGATTTAGCAACGTAACTCAATCATCTTATAGCTCAGTTTCTTCATCTGTAAAATGAAGATAATTCAACTAGTCTCATGAGGATAACACAGAGACCAAGTGAAATCATACATGTAACAGGACACAATAGCCATTCACTATTGATTTTCTCTTTTTTACACAGTAGTCTTCATAAAAACGTTGAAAACTAGCAGTGAAATGTTTTCCTGTTTTGCTGACTAAAAATGTGACCATTGGAAAAGGCGGCTAAAGTTGAAAGACCCTTCAGTAAGAAATCAACTTGGGGATTGATGTCAAAAATATCTAGCATATCTAGATGTCAATAAAACTCCTCCCTTGCTTAAAGCAAATAACATTGCTTGACCTAATCACTAGAGTCTGAAAGAACACAGAGTTCTAAAATAAATGTTCTTGTTCCTTTTTTTTTTTTTCTTTTTTTTGCGGTACTCGGGGGTGAACCAAGGGTCGTGTGCGTATTCTGCAAATACTCTTCCACTGAGCTGCACCTCCAGGGCATTTTTTTTTTTTTATTGAAACAGGGTCTCGCTAAATTACACAGGCTGCCTCTGGTCATGAACCTGTGATCTTCTTGCCTCCACCTCTCAAGTCGCTGGGATTACGGGCATGTGCCACCACATCCCACTCCTTTGCTTTCTTCTAAAACAACTAATATTCAGTAGCATAATATGTTATGCATGTGAGCATAAAGTTGCACCTCTAAAGGAGCAAATGTACTTAGATCATTCTGGCACCTTTCTTCTCCTGAGATGAGATGAACGTGTTTGTGACTACAGGAGTTCGTTTTCCACAAATCTCATACGAATTTATGACATCAAGAGTCCCTAGTGGTGTGGGAAGAACATGGCGGATCGGCTCACGCAGCTGCAAGACGCCGTGAACTCGCTTGCAGATCAGTTTTGTAATGCCATTGGAGTGTTGCAACAGTGCGGTCCTCCTGCCTCTTTTAATAATATTCAAATAGCAATTAACAAAGACCAGCCAGCTAATCCTACAGAAGAGTATGCTCAGCTTTTTGCAGCACTGATTGCACGAACAGCAAAAGACATTGATGTTTTGATAGATTCCTTACCCAGTGAAGAATCTACAGCTGCTTTACAGGCTGCTAGCTTATATAAGCTAGAAGAAGAAAACCATGAAGCTGCTACATGTCTGGGGGATGTGGTTGATCGAGGAGAAATGCTTCTGGAAAAGATCCAAAGTGCTCTTGCTGGCATTGCACAGTCACAGCTGAAGACAAGAAGTGGTACCCATAGCCAGTCTCTTCCAGACTCATAGCATCAATAAATACCATGTCGCTGAGAAAACAGCTGTTTCAATGATATTAAGAATTCTACACGATGCTGGGCATGGCAGTGCATGCCTATAATCCAAGCAACTCAGGAGGTGGAGACTGGAGGATTCCAAGTTCAAGGCCAGAGACAGCTTGTGTAATTTAGTGAGACCCTGTGTCAAGATAAAAAATAAAAAAGGGACTGGAGGTGCAGCTGAATTTTGGTAGAGCACTTGCAAAGTATGCATGAGGCCCTAGGTTGAGCTCCCCAGTACTGCAAAACAACCAAACAGAAAAACAAAACAAAACAAAACAAGCTGCATCAGATTTAGTGAAAATCCTAATAGCAGTTACAGAAACATCATATATTATGACACATGCTACCTTTTAAGCTATTTTTATAGTCTTCTATTTTCACTCTTGATAAGTAAGCTTATGAAATTATGATTGAATCAGCTTTAAATCATTATGCTATCAGTTTTTATCTGAATGAAATTAAGGCAGATATTGAATTAATGTTCGTAATATAATTAAGTAGATGTTCTGTAAAAGTTTTTCTTGTTTGTTTTCTTTTTACAGTGCTGGGGATGGAACCTAGGGTCTTATGCATGCTAGGCAGGTGTCTTGCACTGAGGTACACTATCAGCCCCAAGCTCTGTCCTTTATTTTTGCTGTATTTTTACAGTCCATTTATAAATCAAAACATCCCTCAAGCAAGACATATGGGACATTGCAGTTTACATTGGTGTCCTTCTGGCTTTGTGTAATTTGGATCATAGAGCAAAAGTTTTGACACTGTGCTGCTTTTAGGAAACAAAAAGTGTTGATGGGGATAGTGAAAACAAATTGCTTAATGCCTATGTGGTGGTGCACACCTCTGGATCCCAGCACCTCGGGAGGTGGAGGCAGGAGGATTGCAAGTTTGAGGCCAGAGGCAGCCTGTGTAACTTAGCAAGACCTTGTCTCAAAATAATAAAAATAGCACTGGAGGTGCAGCTTAAAAAAAAAAAGAGTCCCTAGTTAAGGTCTTTTGTCATAACACTCAGTGTTGATGTGTCCAGAATTACAAAGATTTAAACAAACAAACAAACAAACAAACATAATTACCTGGAAATGGATTTCCAGAATCTTCCTGAATAATTCTAGGCAGTTACAGAAATAACCTGACCATCAGCATCCTTGCCCTTACCCTAGATTTGAGATCCTATATATTCCAGGTAGGGGCTGGGGTTTAGCTCAGTTGGTAGAGAGATGCTCTGCATTCTCTGAGGCCCTCAGTTTGGTCCCCAGCACCACAAAAATGAGGGACATGTCAATCCACTCTTGAGGCAATCCCCCAAATAATCATCCATTGAAAACCCTATGAGGGTCACTATGAGTCAGACCCAACTTGACAGCACCTAACAACACCAGAGATTCCAGGTAATTAACAAATGTAGTCTAGCCAAAGACACACCCTTAGAACTTAACACAAATGAGGAAAAAATGCTCTGTGGCATTCAAATCATGCTGCTGTAGTTATAAAAATATGAAACTGAATCATCATCTCTTAAGAGGATAGCTATTGAATACTGATTTTCTTAGTCTGTGAATATGTTGTTGTTAGGTGCCGTCAAGTTGAGTCCAATTCATAGTAACCCTATGTACAATAGAACTAAACATTCCCTTATACTGTGCTATGCCTGACACTATGTTACTACTTCTCTGCCATTCATAGGGTTTTCAATGGCTGATTGTGGGTTTTTTTAGGGGGAATGGGATCTCGGGTGCTTCTCCCAGGCCTGTTACAGCACCTGGCATTCCCAGGTGGTCTTCTACCCAACTACTAACCGGGCCTGACCCTGTTTACCTTCTGAGATCAGATGTGATTGGAAGCCAGGGGGATATGGCTGCAGGCACCTGCTAATATGACTAACTTGCAAATAGTGGTTGTTTTATGACACACACCATGACAGTCATGTATAATGTGTATACCATGTATACATCATGTATACCATGACAGTAAGCATACTGCACTGTATTTTCAACTTAATATTAGAAAGGGCCAGTTCTCCATTTTCAATAATTATAACTACAATTTAAAAAAAAAACAACTTAAGTCCCTGTAGATGCTGCTTGCAAAGACTATACTAATATTGAACTAAATACATGCATGTCCTTATCAGAAAACACAGCTATAGCAGAACAGTAGAGATGCTTATGATAAATTATTATAAGATAAAATGGCTGCCTTGGAATTTTTTACAATGTTTATTCTTTTAGCTCCAATTTTCTCCACCTCCCACGCCTCGCCACACTTTCCCCAAAATAAGACCAAAGGAAAACATTTAGGCAATATATAAAAAGCCTATTTATTTTATGCAAGCTTTCCTGTAAGAAGTTAAACAAAAATGACCCCTAGTTGAAGACATTACCAAAAATGTTAACATTATTTTACATATCCCTTCGCTCCTCATATGTAGAAAAGATTTATCTGAACAAAAGATTGACTCTCTGTATAGTGGGTTTACTTAGTTATATGGGAAAGTAATGCATATGATGTTGTTGTTAGGTGCTACCAAGTCAGGTCCAACTCATAGTGACCCTATTATGTACAACAGAGTGAAACAGTCTATATAGGTTAGACAAAATAGTAAATGGACCTACTAGTTTCCTGTAGGGGATGTATTAATGTCTCCAAGAGCTCCCAAGACCCAGGGATGACTTGTAGCCACTATAAAACAAGCATAGGTACTCCTATAATTTATCACCTTCTTTTCTCTCAGCTATTTTACTGCTGAAAGAGGACAATGCAAACACAATATGATTTCCCCACTCCCAGGCTGCATGACTGTGAGTGTCATTAGTGCCTTGGTAATTTCAATGCATCCTTCTCATTGCCATCAAAATAAGCTAACAATCAAAATGGCTTTGGGTGAGGCGCTTACGTGTTTTCCTTCAAAGAATGAGGACCTGGCTAAGAAGTAATTTCATTCCTACACTGGAAAACCAAGTATTCTTTCCAGTGAATGGTAGAACAAAGTGGAACATCTACTATGTTTGTATCACAGCCTCAATTTGACTTCCAAAATGAAAGCAGAGGAAGAAAGCACCTTTATAACTACCACTGTCACGCACCCCACTTTCCTCAGGATGCCAGAGCACAATGTTCCACTACCATGGAAGCAGGTTGTCACTTTAGCCCCAATCTGTGGAGAGCAAGGGTCTCTTATATTCCTTGCTCTAAGAACAGGCACTGCAAATAGCATCATCTTATTAATATAAACTGGTAAATATTTGGTGAAGTTACAATATAAAGTTCTCAAGTTTCTACCAGCGATCTGAGTCTGCATGTTTGAAATACTTCTTTAAATGTGGAGGAAGCAGGAGGAGTACAGGGAACATATATACATATATATGTATATATATTTATATATGCACATAGGTTGCAGGAATGGGGAAGAATGGAACCCTAATGTATGCAAAAATGAGTATATAGTTGGAGCCTTGGGTGGCTGGCTGTCAATATAATATAAAAAATCCTACTTAACCACTTGTAGCAGGAAAAAGAGGATTCCTAGGGCCCATCTTGCAAAGAAAGAAAAACAGATACAACTATTTCTTTTTTCTCAAGCAAATAGCTAAGTTCTACATGAACATAATATCTCATCTCTGTTTATGAAATGCATAGAGACACCAAATGCTAAAAAGCCTCAAACAACTGCGGACTCACACAAAAGTTACAAAATAGGTAAGGATTAGTCATTGTTTCTCAGTCTACTCACATATGACCTGACATGTCAATTATTCTCTGCTCCTCCAAATGTTCTAAGCAGATTTGTATCCTAATTTCCAAGAAAAGTCAAAAGGCTATAAGGAAGGGAATGAGGAAGAAGGCAAAAGGAAAAATCAGTATATGAGTTAGGGAATCAAAAAGTCTGAGAAATGACTGGCAGGAGAAAAAAGTGATAAGGACTGAGAAGTCCCAGCTACATTATAAATCCATTAGGGAGTCCGTCCTCACACTTGGGGACTTAGTACAA
The DNA here is from genome assembly GCA_007922755.1 of Pedetes capensis. Classification (NCBI taxonomy): domain Eukaryota; kingdom Metazoa; phylum Chordata; class Mammalia; order Rodentia; family Pedetidae; genus Pedetes; species Pedetes capensis. Next base: position 10,187 of record VMDO01012500.1, on the reverse strand, counting down.
GCCAGACATATAGTCAATACTTGATTTGAGTAGCAGAGGTAAAGCAGAAAAATACATCATTAGAGAGGTCTTGGCTCCAACTCTAATATCCAATGAGTCACTCTGCCCCACTGCCCTTCAAAGCCTGAAATGCCATGGAAAGGTCTTGATAAAGAAACTGCTTCTGCTTTTTCTGTAGTTGTCATCATCATGGACATGACTGCAGGGGGCTTTCAAAGTACAAGAAAATGCTATGGAAGTGGATGATGATTCTGTACTGTTAAGAATTTTAGTAGCCACAAACATTACTCAATGGGATTCCAAACAATAGGTACCAGATTGTATCACTCTTGTTTGTTAGATGGTGTCTGTGAGTCGATTTCAGGATTAGCATTTACAATCAAAATGAGTTACCTCACAAATAAAATTTCCTGGTGTTATCTCACATAAAGAATACAAAGCAAGCACAGATCCCTTAGGAAGGTTTCATGACTCACTCTACTGCCATCACTTTTTGCTTTGTTCCTTAGTTTGAAGGCTTCACAAAGGATGTCTACTTTTACAATTCCATGAAAATGACTCTGCTCTTTTCTGCAAAGAGCCCATTATTTTTAGTTTGTCAGTGCATGACTCATATAAAGACCCATGGCTCTTATGAGCTGCCTGTTTTCAAAGAGTCCAGTAGTTTCAGTTTCCATTTAACAAGTCCCCAGATAACAAATGGAGAATGTGATAAATCTTCACAAGGTCACGTTGAAGGTGAAAATAAATTATTCCCATCACTGCGAGGCTTTCTTTGGGTTTTCTATCAGCACTACAGAGTCGGTTTCCTCTTTACACTGCTTCTCATATATGTCATACTTCTTCCGGCACTGCAAGGGAGGAAGAGAAAAAGTACATGATGACTTTTCTAAACAATGTTCTTTCCTTGATTGTTCACAGCCAATGCTTATTTTTAGGACTGTGTGTGTGGAACCCTGAGTGTCATGTTTTCCTGGTTTGGGTTTCTGGGTTTTGGCCTAAGAATATTCATCTATTTGAACAATTAATGAGAGAAAACAATGAAGAACTCGCACTCAACATGGGAAAAGCATGAGATTGTTACATGACGGTTAATGGCTGTCTCAAGAGATAAATATATTTAGACATCTCCAAAATTAGAAACAGTCTTTCAAAAGATGAATAAGAAAGGATAACATGCTTTTCTAATTTAAACTGTTTCACTTGGGCCTTTATCTTTATCACTCAAATTTGACCATTGTTCAGAGATATGTTGTCAGGTGCCATCAAGTCAGGTCCAACTCATAGAGACCCTATGTACAACAGATGAGTACAACAGATGAAACATTACGTACTACTGTGCCATGCCCAGCACTATCGTCAGTGCTTCTCTGCTATTCATAGGGTTTTCAATGGCTAATTATTTTTTGGGAGTGGGCTGCCAGGTCCTTCTCCCAAGTTTACAGGACCTATTGTTCCCAGGTGGTCAGTCTCCCATCCAAGTACTAACCAGGCCCAACTCTGCTTAGCTTCCGAGATCTGATAGGATTGGATACTAGGGTGGTATGATTGCAGGCTCCAGAGTATAATAGGCTCAAAAAGTAAATTAACATCTGGGTGAATGGCAAAAGTCTTAGTGCAGTTAAAACTTTTGAAAGGCTCTGTAGCTATATCTAACATCATTTGCTACACCAGGGCATTAGACTGCATAAGGCAAGGTCATCTGGAACATGTAGTCAGGATGGACCAATCCCTGGAGAAAGACATCATGTTTGGGAGAGTGGCAGGTCAATGAAAAAAAAGGAAAACCCTCCACCAGACAGATTGACCCAGTGTCTGCAACAATGCGCTCAAATATAAATAAAAATGTGTGCATAACACAGAAGCAGGAGTGTTTCATTCTGCTGTACATAGGGTTGCTATGAGTTGGCTAGACTGCATAAGGCAAGGTCATCTGCAACCCAATTCAAGCATGTCTCTCATGGTGAAAGCCGACATCCTGGTCCCTAATTTCTTTGCTTATAAATCTAGGGAAAGGGTGAAATCTGAGCTCGGTTCTTTCATCTGTAGAATAAAGTTCTTAGACAAAACCAAAAGTGGGCAAACTATGTTCCACATTGCAACCTCGCTAGCTACCTGTTTTTGTAAGTAAAGTTTTATTAGAATATGCTCATATGTTTCTGTAGTGCCTATGGCTGCTTTCATGCTACATTGGCAGACATAAGTTGTGACAGTGACCAAATGCCTTGTAGGTCAAAAATATTTACTATCTGGCCCTTTATAGAAAAAGTTTCCCATGCCCTCTACTAGATTATGTGTAAGCTTCCTTTCTGCTTTCATATTCTATGATTCATTAAGCTTAGGAGAAGGAATGGAAATAAGAAAAAGAGAAACAAGAGCAACTATGACTCTTTAGCTGCCTCAGGTTGTGCAACCGGAGATGGACTGAGTAAGTTAGGAGCAACCAGTCTCAGAGAGGGTATGGAAAGATGAGTTGGGAAATACTGCTTATAATATCCAAATAAATTCTAAATAAATTATTTAACCCTGATGCACCTAGTAGAGTGGTTAAAGTTAAAAATACTGACAATTCTAAGTGCTGATGAGGATGCAGAGTAACTGGATCTATCACATGTTGTTGGTAGAAATGTAAAGTAATACAGTCACTATGGAAAACAGCCTGATAGTTTCTTATAAAACTAAACATACACTTACCACATGACCCAGAAATCCTACCCATAGGTATTTGCCCAGCAGTAATGAGAACATGTCCATACAAAAACTTCTACATGAGTATTTATAGCAGCTTTTCTCATAATAGCCCAAAACTAGATAGAACTCTGATATCCTTGAATAAGTGAATGGTTAAATAAACTATGGTACATCTATACATGACTACTACTTATTAATAAAAAGTAATGAACTACTGATATGGATTGGGACTAAACATCAACAAAACAAAAATCCTTACAACTGAGTCATTATGCAACTTCACAATAAATGGAGAAAAGACTGAGGTTGTCCATGATTTTGCTTTAATTGGTTCTATAATCAATACCCATGGAAGCAGCAGTCAAGAAATCAAAAGACACATTGCTTTGGAAAAAGCTGTGGCAAAAGATCTCTTTAGAGTTTTGAAAAGTAAAGATGTCACTTTGAAGACAAAGGTGCGCCTGACTCATGCCATGACATTTTCAGTTGTAACATATGGTTGTGAAAGCTGGACACTGAACAAGGGGGACAGGAGAAGAAATTATGCTTTTGAATTGTGGTGCTGGAGATGACTATTGAATATACCATGGACTGCCAAAAGAACCAACAGATCTGTCCTAGAAGAAGTGCAACCAGAGTGCTCCTTGGAAGCAAGGATGGCTAGACTGCGTCTTACATATTTTAGACATGTAGTCAGGAGGGACCAATCCCTGAAGAAAGACATCATGTTTGGGAGAGTGGCAGGTCAATGAACAAAAGGAAAACCCTCTACCAGATGGATTGACCTAGTGTCTGCAACAATGGGCTCAAACATAAATAAGAATGTGTGCATGCCACAGAATGGGGAGTGTTTCATTCTGCTATACATAGGGTTGCTATGAGTCGGACTCTACTCAATGGCACCTAACAATAACAACAACCGATATGTGAAACAATGTGGATGTCTCTTAAATGCCTTATACTAAGTGTGAAAAACAACACTCACAAAACTATGTACTCTATGATTCCATTTATATGACCTTCTAGCAAAGGTAAAACTTTAGGGACAGAAAACAGATCAGTAGTTGCAAGGTTCTGGGTCAGGGAGGGGGTTAGCTGCAAAGGGGCATGAGGGAGCTTTTGGGGAATGATGAAAATATTCTTCATCTTAATTGAAGTGGTAGCTATAAAACTGTATATCTATTCTAGGACTCTTCTATTAGAGGGGCTGGGATTTAGCTCAGTTGGTAGAGCGCTTCTCTACAGTCTCTGAGATTCTGGGTTCAATTCCCAGCACTGCAAAAATGGGAGAAGGATGTGGCAATCCTAAAACAATCAGCCACTGAAAACCCTATGAAGGTTGATATGAGTCAGACATAACTCAATGGCACTTAACAACAACAACATCAACAACAACAACTTCTGTTAGAACACCTAAAAGAGTAAACTTTTGCCTGGGCATGGTGGTACATGCCTGTAATCCCAGTGAATTGGAAGGCAGAAGCAGAAGGATTGCAATTTTGAGGACACAGACAGCCTGTGTGACTTAGTGAGATCCTGACTCAGAATAAAAACTAAACAATGGGCTTGGGGTGCAGCCCAGAGGTAAAGCACTTGTAAAGTATGTGCAAGGCCCTGGGTTCAATTGCCAAGTACTGCAAAAACAAAACAGTAAAATTATATGTAAATTATAACTCAAAAATCTATTTTTAAAAACACAAAATACACATTATCATGGTTTGAATCTATAATGTCATATAAAGGTCATATATATTAATATTTGGTCCCTACCTGGTGGCACTGTTTGTGGAAGATATGGAAACTACAAGACAGGCTCTAGCTTTGTAGAAGTAGGTCACTGGGGACAATCCTTTAGAGACTTTTACCTGGACCTGAGGTCCCAGTCTCTCTCTCTCTCTCTCTATTCTCTGCTCTGATCTGCCATGACATCAGGTTGTCAATCATGGGCTCTGCTGGCTGTCACTGCCATGCTTGTCCTGGTGCCATTATGGACTTTGATCCTCTAACCATGATCCTCCAGTAAATATTTCTTCCTTTATGTGTGCTTTAGTCAGTTTCTCTGCCACAACAACACACCAGCTGACCAATACAGAAAACTGGTATCTGTATCAGTCAGCAGTCATCATTGTAGTAGAAAAACCAACCCCCAAAAAACTTATGGGTAAAGAGGTTTATTGGGAGCTCACAGTTAGCAGATCTATCCATAATGCCAGCAGGACAGGTATGTTGGCGGTGGCAGCAGGTCTTGTTGCAGACAACCTCACAGCATGATAGACCAGGAACAAAGAGAGACCAAGACTTCAGATTTGGGGCAAAAACCTCCAAAGGCCAGGTACAGTGGCACACAACTCTAATCTCAGTGACTCTGATCACTGAGGTAGGAGAATCACAGATTCGAGGACAGAGGTAGCCTGCATAACTTAGTGAGATCTTCCCTGACTCACAATAAAAACTAGAAAATGGGCTAGGGGTACAGTTCAGTGGTAGAGCACTTGCAAAGCATATGCAAGGCCCTGAGTTCAACCTCCCAGTACCACACATACATGCAAAAACCTCTAAAGGCCCACCTCCTGGGAGCTACCTCAGCCAAAGGCCTGCCTCCCAAAGTTCCACAATCTCTCTGGATGTCAATACCAGCTCAGGAACAAAAACAGTGACCTTTGGGGGGCAACTTAGGTCCAAACCATAACAGTACCTGCTGCTGTATGGAAACCTGACCATGTGGTGCTTAAGCTGTTGGAACTTCTTTGCAAAAGGAGTTTGGAAGGATTTGAATATATGAGTGATAGAAGCCCTGGAATGCTGTAAGCAGAGCTTGAGTGGAGTTCTGGTGAGCATTCAGAAGACCAGGAAGCTACCATGAATAGAAATATGGATGGGGCTCACAGGATTTCAGAGGAAAACGAGGAGTCGGTCATCAGACTAGAAACCATTCATGTTACATTCAGTGAGGGTGAATTTAAAACTAATGGACTAATTAACTTGGCAGAGGAAATATCACAAAGGCAGCATAACATTGAAGCTGTATGTTTGTTGTTACTTTTTGGGTTTAGCCAAATATGAAGAAAAAGTGGAGCAACATGCACAGAAAAAAAGATTTGAAAAATGTGCAGTTTAAAGAGGAAAAAAGTTGAGACTTATCTAAGGTTACTATGACAAGGCCAGTTTGGTCAAGGAGGCATAGTTATTGAAGAGAGAAACTCCATTAAAGAGAAACGTAGAAGAAATACTTTCACGCACAGAAGCAGTTGGCCAAGCCCTTCCCATCTAAGACTCCAGGGTGTAACACTGAAAATCCATTTGAGAGGAGGATGTCTGTAAAGCAAATGCCTCTCAGATACCCTGCTTCCAATGGCCCACCCAGGCAAATAGTTTCTTGGCCTGAGCATACAGAGGCCACTCACCAATGCAGCTGTGGTTCAAAGGGTGAAGCTACCCTTCAAGCTGGCAGCAAATCTTGACGCTGTCCATGTGGTACTGGTTTTACAGGCATTCAGAATGCAAGAGTTAAGGGGTAATGGAGGCTACCACCAAGGTTCCAGAAGATAACCTGTGAGGCCAGGCAATGTGTACCACGGTTTGGTGTCCTGCAGAGAGCCCCTGAAGGGCTGATATGGGAAGCTTTGGGGGTGGAGCCAATGCAGCAATGGAGACTCCAGGATGTTGAAGATGCCAGTATGATGAAATGTCTTCCAAGAAAAGCTGCCAATAACAAGTGGAACCAACCCAAGAAGGTCATGTGTGCTGCAAATGGCAGGGCCATAGATTGGATCCTCTCAAGCCTGTTAGAGCCCACATGATGCCACATGATGTCACATGTGCCAGATGCCAGACAAAGAGCCACAGGATTTGTTTGTCCAGAGGGATATTAGTCTTGCTGTGCACCAGTCTTTCCTTTCTGTGCCCCTATTCCTCCATTTTGGAATGAGAATGCTTACCTGGTGCCATTGTATGCCCTGAGTGTCAGTGGAGACTTTGGACTTGGAATTTTGAACACAGCTGAGACTATTAAGACTCTTAAAGTTGGACTAAATGCATTTTGTATTATGAGATGGCCATGACCTTTGGGGACATGCTCTAAATGCTCTACCACTTATGGCTTAGATCTAAAGTGCCCTCTAGGTCTTGTGTTTCCATGTTTGGTCCCCAGGTGGTGGCACTATTTATGGAGGCTATGGCACTTTGGAAGGTGGGATTCTAGCTTAGTGGAAGTGAGTCACTGGGGGGTGAGTCTTTGGAGGTTTTCACCCACATAATACAGTTCAGTGGCTCTCTCTGTTGTCTGCTTCTGATCTGCCATGCCATGAAATCATCAGACATAGGCCCTGCTGCCTGCTGCTGCCACACCTGCCACCACCATCATGGGCTGTGACAGTTTAACTGTGATCCCCCAATAAATATTTCCTCCCATAAGTTTGCTTCTGATGGTTTCTCTGCCACAGCACCACACAGGCTGACTAATACACACAGACTTCTCATAAAACCTATCTGATAAATTATGTAAACTTGAAATAATGGATTATTCAAATAAACGGCATTTAATTAACTGGCTAAGCATTTGAAAAACAAAGTTAAACTCTATCTCATAGAACACATCAAAAAAAAAAAATCCCAGAAGGATTAAAGATCTAAGTGTAAACACAAAATCAAGTAAGTACTAGAAAAACACATAGGAGAAAAACTACGTAATTCTTAAATTAGAAGGGCTTTCTAAACATAAAAAATAAAGGAAGATTTTACTGAAGAAAAAAAAATCTTTTGCACATCATTCCTCACTCAAAATATAATGTTGTTGTTGTTAGGTGCCATCTAGTCGTGTCCAACTCATAGCGACCCTCATAGGGTTTTCAATGGCAGATTGTTTCGGGATTGCCTTGGGAGTGGGTTGCCACATCCTTCTCCCATTTTTGTGGTGCTGGGAATCGAACTCGGGACCACAGAGACTGCAGAGCAGCACTCTACCAACTGAGCTAAATCCCAGCACCACCTAAATACAATAGAAGGGTAAAAATGAATGGCAATCCAGAGGATTAGTATCTGATATATAAGTAACTTTATAAACCACCAAGGAAAGGATGAATAGCACAGAGGAAAAAAGGACAAGGAACAAGAATTTCAGAAAAAACTCAAACCAATGAATTTATGAAAAAAATCAAGCCTGATATACACAATCAATATAAAATGCCCTTTTCTCATTTAGCAAAATCTGGCAATATTTTTAAAATTAGATGACACTATGTTGGCAAAGGGTTGGGATTTAGCTCAGTTGGTAGAGCACTGTTGTGCAGTCTCTGAGGTCCCAAGTTTGGTTCTCAGCTCCGCAAAAACAGGAGAAGGACGTGGCAATCCACTCCCAAGGCAATCTCGAAACAGTTAGCCATTGAAAACCCTATAAGGGTCACTATGAGTTGGACGTGACTTGATGGCACCTAACAACAACAATGTTGGCAAAAGTATGTCCAAACAACCATGTGCATACATCAGTGGTAATTATATAAATTGGTACAACCTAGTTGTAATCTATGCTTCTTGTGAAAAATTTAATTTTGTGTATTCTAATGCCTGTGTTTTCTTAACAAGAAAAAGTCATAGTCTACATAGGTAACCTGGGTATTGCATTTAACAAGATATGTTATGTATTTTTATATATCAGTAAAATGTTAGGTTTGTTTTTGTTAGGTGCTGTCAAGTCAGTATCTGACTCATAGCGACCCTCATAGGGTTTTCAATGGCTGACTGTTTTGGGATTGTGTTAGGGAGTGGATTGCCAGGTCCTTCTCCCATTTTTGCGGTGCTGGGAATTGAACTCGGGACCTCAGAGACTGCAGAGCAGTGCTCTACCAACTGAGCTAAATCCCAGCCATCAGTAAAATAGAACTACCTCATTTTCTTTAACCTCTACAGAATATTTCAATGCGTGAATGTACCATAACTTACTTAACTTGTACCATTTCTGGATAGTTAGCCTGCACAATGTTTCAGGATGACAATGTGTCAATACCAATCAAACAGTTTAAAATGAGGCTGTGGGTATAGCTCAGTGGTAGAGCATTTGCCTAGCATGTGCCTTGGGTTCCATCCCTAGCACTGCAAAAAAAAAAAAAAAAGAAAAAGAAAGAAAAAAGAAAAAAAGAAAAAAAGAGGTAAAAGTGGCAAAAAAAAGTTGCAAAAAACTATTTTTATGTCAAAGGCTGTACAAATACAAGCAGTCGGTGGGAAGATTTGACCCATGCTAGGTGCAGTGGCGCATGCCTGTAATCCCAGTGGCTCAGGAGGCGGAGGTGGGGGGATCACAAGATCAAGGCCAGAGGCAGTCTGCGTAACTTAGTGAGACCCTGTCTCAAAAAGCAAAAAAATGGGCTGGGGGTGCACCTCAGTGGTCCAGCACTTGCAGAGCATGCAAGCACGAGGCCCTGGGTTCAACCCCCAGTACTGCAAAAAAAAAAAAAAAAAAAAAAATTGACCCACGATTTGTAGCTCTCAGAAAAATTCTGGCAGGAAGGTAGTGGTAGTAGCACAGTTTTTGAATCTCTCCAAATGCAACCATTTTAAAAATACACATAGGAAAGATAAGCCAGGCAAGTTGGAAAGCAAAACAAAATAAAATTCATTGACACTCTACAACTAATCTAGATGAAAATGATTCCCTATGAAATCCAAATAAGACTGGATGAGGACAAACCAAAGATAGCTAGTATTAGCTGTGGAAGTGTACACAGAGGGAATCAACATGGCATCCAAGAGATCTAAGAAATCTAAAGTAATTCAGGCAAATATCAGTGAGCTAATTTGTGAACAAGAACTGAGAATGGAAGTGGTTACCCACTTCAAACAGTGGTTGAGTACAAGGAGTCCATGGTCCATGGTCTAGAAATAAACTCTTAGAATTAACCATCCAAAACTCCCTTGCAGGGAAAAGCTGCACTCTGAGAAGAAACCAGTGGAGATAGACTGTAATTGGCCAGGGCAGGGACCAAAGAGACAAAAAAGAGAACCCCGATAAATGTAGAGGAGAAAGAAAGAAAAGCAGAAGAGAAAACATTAAAAAAATTTAAAAAGTAATAATTAAAAAAGAAGAAAGAGAAGGCTGGGTACAGTGGCTCATGCCCAGCAACTCAGGAGGCAGAAGCAGGAGGATCGCAGGTTCAAAGCCAGAGGCAGCCTAGGTAACTTAGCAAGACCTTGTCTGAAGATAAAAAAAATCTAAAAAAGGGCTAGGGTTGCAGCCCAGTGGTAGAGCACTTGCAAAGTATGTACAAGGCCCTGAGTTCAACCCCCAAGTACTGCAAAAAAAAGAAGGAAGAAAGAAAAGAAAAGAAAGGAAATGGAAGGAAGGAAAAGAAAAAAGTAAAGTGAAGTAGTGGAGACAGACAGGCAGAGTAAGGGGACTTTGGACAGTAATTAACTATAATTTTGAACAATTCTCAATAACAATAGAAGGAACAATAGAAGAAGGAATAGAAGAAAGAATATAGCTACAAAATTAGAAAAACAAC
>VMDO01012499.1:42500-62020 GCA_007922755.1 Pedetes capensis | reverse complement strand
TTTCCAAATTTGAAATTTATTCTCTCCATAAATTCTTGCTATAAAGTCTACCATGATTAAAGTTATAGTTTATTTTTTTCCTGAAGTTTAAAAAAAATAGCAAACACAAGATAGAGCTTTTCTGGGTCAAAAAATGTGTTTCTTTTCTAAAACTTGGAGTTGCTATCAAGTCATAAACAATACAACATCATCTTGCTAAGAAATGCTCTTTTCTTTGTAATTCTGTATAATTCAATATCATTTATAATTCTTTAAAGAGACAATTAAAAATAAAAAAATTTTAAAAGACACAATTATTTTTGTATGATTATTATTTTTTCTCTGTCTAGTTTCTCACGGTACTGAAGTATTTGTTCTTTCTTCTTTACTGGGTATGAATTGGAATGATCAGGTAAAATTAAAAGAAGAACAAAAGGAAAACATTTTGATAAATCTCCTCAAAATACTCAGAAGAGGATTTAAGATGCATTTATTCATATTTAAGTAAAAAAAAAAAAAACCAAAGCAACCAAAACACTTATAAACAGAGATTGCAGCCATGAAATTGGCCAGTCATTTTCTGAAATGGAGAAGGCACCCATAGGCCTGAACTTACTCCAATATGGCAGCCACATCTCTGCCTGGTTGCTATGGACACATCTCTGTCAGCCTTGTGCTTTCTACTCTCCAGATCTGTTTATGACAGGCTGAGGTGTTTCCTATTATGGTGCCTATTCCTGCATAGCACTCTGTTGCCAGGAATCAGAGCCAGAGGCTGCCACTACAGGGATTACGGTGGAGCAGACCAGAGATACTGATGGGAACTCAAGTACACCCTGGGCAAAACTTCACAGAATACTGCCTAACAGGCAAAAGCCAACCCACACATCCTTTCTTCTCAGGCTACCAGGGAAAGCATTCAAATAAGTCATTTTGAGTTGGAGCAAACTAATAAGAAGAATGTTATTAATAAAATAGGTATAGAACAGTTTAAGTCCATGAATATGGCCTGTATGATTATTGCCTGTGCACTATAAACTCCTAATTTAAATGAAACGAGACTAACATAGCATACCTCTGAAAAAAATTTCTGAGATGAATTATCTATAAGCAAAACTGAGATTCTTAGGTGAGAAATGCTTACGGTTCTTGTCAATGAAAGAAAAACACTTTCTTAAATGAGGGCTGAGGTTTGGCTCAGTTGGTAGAGTGCTGCTCTGCACTCTGTGAGGGCCCAGGTTCCACCACCAGCAGGGCAAAAATGGGAGAAAGAGTTGGCAATCCACTCCCAAAGCAATCCCCAATTAGCCATTGAAAACCTTATGAGGTTTGCTATCAGTCAGATTCCATGGCACCTTACAAAAGCAGGAATTACAATGCTTAGACCCTAAGTCTACCAGTCCAAGGTGAGACGTGGAATTTTCATTATCCAGCATATGTGCCCTGTACTAATTTATATAATCACCTACAAAATATTCTATTAGTACTCGCTGGTCTTGACCTAAAAGCAAATGGAGAAAGCCCCACCATAAGAATAAAACAAAGACAAAATGTTATCCCAAGACTTAAGAGAATCACAAAAAAAATCCTGTGGAAGTTTAGAGACAGACCGCATGTCTAATTAAGGGGAGTGTGGGGAGGCAGGAATAGCAAAAGACAGCACAATAGAGGGTTCCTAGAGAAGGTAGCACTCCAGACAGACCTGAGAGGATTATTAAGGTTTTTTTAATCAACTTTTTGTCTTAGAATAGTTTGAGATCAACAGAAAAGTTGTGAAAATAATACAGAGAATTCCTATATACTCCACTCCCAATTTCTCCATTATTAACATTTTACATCAGTATGGCATATTTGTCACAATTATTAAGCAAATATTGATATATTATTAATAAGCACACTTCATTCAGATTTCCATAGCTTTCACCTCATGTTCTTTCCTATTCCAAGATCCCATCAAGGACATCATGTTATATTTACTTGTCATGTTGCCTTAGTGTCCTACAGGCCATGAGTTTGTTAGGTTTTCCTTGTTTTTGTTAAGTTTTGCTGTTTTGAGGAGTACTGGTCAGATATTTTGTAAAATATTCCTCAATTGTGATTTATCTGTCATTTTTCTCATGGTTACATTGGGGTTATATGTTTAGGCATGAAAATCACAGGCACAAAGTGTCACTTTCATCAGATCATATCAGGAGAACATACTATCAATTTGATTACCGTTGCCAATGTTGACCTTGAAAACCTGGCAGTGTTTTTCTGTTTTGTCACTGTAGAGTTACTCCTTTTACCCCACTTTTCATACGGTACCACTTGAAAGGAAATCAACATGTGCGGCCCACACTTAAAGAGTGAGGAGTTATGTCATCCTCCTTATGGATAAAGTATCTATAGAAGTTATTTCAAATTCTGCACAAGAGATTTGCCTATTCTCTGGTTTAATTATTTTTTAATCAGTTGCTTATATCAATATAGACTCATGGATATTTGGTTTATATTTTGGCTCATTATCTAATACCACATCATTTTCTTGCTCAAATTTTTCTAGCTTTGGCCACTGGTAGCTCTTCTGGTTTGTTCTTGCATTGGTCTAGTTAAATCCCTATCAGTGTGAGATTCTGTTTGTTTCATTAAGTCCTTACTTTCCAGTACTAAAAAATGCTACAGGCTCATCTTGGATATTTCCTGCCTGAGTCCCTAGAATCAACTATTTTTTTTTTGTTGTTGAAGAATGGTATTAGAAGTCAAAACGTGGGTGTGGGGTATGCTCATACTACAAGGGTGTGGTTGCTTCTAGGCCCTTTCAGCTGAACAAACAAGGAAATATTTGTGGAATACTAGATGGCCATGAAGTAGTGAGGTAGAAAGAAAGGTTATGTTCTTAACATTAAATAGGAATAAGAGATTGCGTATCTAGGTTACTTTCAGTTTCACTCAGAATAATAACAGAGATATATTCATTTATGAAAAAAATACTGGCCAGACTATTCTCCACTGCTTTATGTATTTCTGCTAGAAAAGGTCAAAGAGTTATAGATATTCTGACAAAACACTGGGCCAACTTGATGGGCTGTATTTAACAACAACATTATAAAATTACACAAAGAAACAAAAGGCAAACTCCTCAGAATATAGAAATAAAGAAGGAAGACCATACAAAACAAAAATAATGGCTTTGGAAAAGACATTGATGGAGAGAAGATGAAACATAGGAATAATTTTCTTAAGTTAGTATTAATATCAATTAGGCCATCATTAGATGTTCATCAGAAAATGGAAATCAGGATGGCAGACAAACCCTTCTCTAACCTTCACTGCCCAAAATAAGAAAGACTGATGATGTTCCTCTATACATGGAAATAAATGGCCTAACATGTTGTTGTTAGGTGCCCTCTGTACCTATTGTGTTCTTGACTCTGCCTAGGTAATTCTCACCTTGGAATCCATCAAGTCCTCATAGCAGCTATTTAGTAGATGAGGAAACTGAAGCACAGAAGTCAAACTATCTAAATTTATATCTCTTAAAAGGCAGAGATAGAATGCAACCCAGGCAGCTAGGCTGTAAGAAGGTGCTTTAAATCCATAGATAATTCTGCCTGAGGAATAAACATCTGAAGAAAAGTTTTCTGCTGAAGAAATTTACTATTTTCTTCTCTAGTACAGAGTAGAGATTGACACAGTGACGGCAACCATGGACTTAAACATAAAAAAGACCATGTGCCTGACACAGAATCGGGGAGTGTTTCATCTGTTGTACATAGGGTGACTATGAGTCGAACCTGACTCAACAGTACCTAAGAACAACAGAGAAATCTCATTGGTATCAGAGAAAAAAACCCTGTGGATTGTTTAAATCAAACATAACTAACAAAAATGACTCTCAATATTGTTTTTGCTCCTGATCGAGACAAACATGTATGTAAGTATGCCTACTGTCCATAACAGGTAAACAAAATGCTTTAAGGTTGTTTACAGATGAGTATTTTCTCATTGTGTCATACATTAATTTTAATGTATATTAGAAAAAATATAACTAGAATCTTAAAACTATGATTGCATGTATATAATATGCTTAAGATGAGACATTCTAGCAAGTATTTACATTTTAAAAGTACTTTAAATTAAAACCTTTAATATATAATAGCAGATATTAAAGTACACAAACATAATAAAGTTTGAGCAACACTAATTATTCTATAATTTCTTGTAGAATAGAAATAAATACTGCATTTTTACATTGCAAGGTGTATAGGACACAAGGTCTTTCTTAGTCTTGCTTTTTGTGTCTATTTCAGACAAGTAAACACAGGTAATTTATGGAGCACCCCATATATGTTATGAATCAAATTGGGCTTGGCACACATTGTAGGTAATGTTTTCAACATTTCAATTTTAGTCTCCCTTTTATTATCTCTGCTTATAAATGAAGAAATTAAGTGAGCTTCAGAGAAGTAAGACATGTTGCCCAAAATCGTAGGTAGGAAACAGCAGAGTTGGAATCTGAAACCAAGTACACCTGACAACAAATATCTATGTTCTTTCCACTCTGCAGAGCTGCTGTAGATATCACTAGCGCATACTCCAGGCCAGGAAGTGAGTATCACTCATTCTCCTTACACACAAAGTACAGCATGTGATGATATGCGTGTACGGAACTGTGAACTCCAGTGAACTGTACACTAACTAAAAAAATATACTAATAACAATGTACGGTACAGCAAAACAATTTTTAAAAAGCACAGAATGCTGAATAATGATAAAGAAAAATACTGTTAAATTATTCTCTAAAATATTATAAACCTACAAACTTTAGGAATATTACTGAATACTGAATATCACTAAAATAACTACAATTCACTGAAATGATTTAACAATTTCCTAATGAACACAGCAGAATTGCTGATTGTGAAGGAAATATCAAGGCTCATCTCCCTACGCTGTTAGAGACAAAAATGCCTTCTTACAATGCCTTTCAGAACTAGTGTGAATATTAAACAACAGCTCACTTTCCCATTTTCTAGAAAGATCTAAGATTAATTATGGCAATTAAACAATTAAATTATCATAACAATATGCATACATAATTATAGTGCTGCCAGAGCTTTAATAAACCCCAGGAGTGTTCAGAGTTTAAAGATAAATAAATAAAGAGTTGTTCTCTCTTGCTGAACAAGAGAAAAATCAAACTGTACATATTTTATGAAGCAACTGAAAATCATGACATTAAATGCATTTCATATCCACAATGTATTTCTATCTTAAGGAATTGCTATAATCCACATGACTATCACAGAAATCTTCTGAAATGCTGTAAAAGCATTATGTATCATCCTTGCTATTTGGGAAAAAAAAGTTTGGTCCATTTGCAACTTTGGTGAAAGTAGTATTTCATCTTGGGTAAGCCTTATGTCGGCTAGGGTTTAGCTCAGTTGGTAGAGTGCTGCTCTGCACTCTCAGAGGCCCTCAGTTTGATCCCCAGCATGGAATAAATGGGAGAAAGACCTGGTAGACCACTTCCAAAACAATCAGCCATCGAAAACCCAATGAAGAGCAGAGAAGCACTGACATAGTGTCAGGCATGGCACAGCATTGGGAGTGTTTTGTCTGTTGTACACAGTATCACTATGAGTCGGACCTGACTTGGTGGCACCTAACAAGTCTTATGTTATGAGTTTCTTTTTTTAAAAAAAGAAATAGTTCATAACGCCCTCACACAGAAGTTCCCATCTTCCCACAAATTAAATCAATAGATAACAACTGAAAGCAATATTTCTAGTATGATTAATTTATTGAGTCATAAAAATGAGAAGTTTTTTGATAAGTAAATGTTAGGGATATTTAAGTTCACTGACATTGAATACTGACACAAAAACTGAGTTGGTGACTAGAAAAATTTTCTTCTTTTAGTCTTTAGTGTCTTTCTATGTTAAAGTCAAGGTCCTTACTATTCAATGAAACAAAATTTTCCATTAAAAGAATTTCTCACTTTCTAGTATTATTTATAAACAAAGAATACATCTTTTTTGTAGTACTGTTTATAAAACTGAGGATTCCAACTCTTGAATGTTCACTTTAAAGGCAGTATAAGCTACACAATTTTTCCCCAAATCTACCTTTATTAAATGGATGGAAGGGCACAGGTCAAATTCAAAATATTAAAAAGATGAAATTTTTTAGTTATAGAACACATTTTATTTTAAAATTTAAAATTTTTCTTTAGGCATATTTATTAACTCTTTTTTCCCCCAATACTTAAGGGGTTCAACCCAGAGCCTCATGCATACTTTGCAAGTGGGCTACCGCTGGGCGGCACCCCAAGCCCATTATTTCTTTATTTATTTTATTTTGAGTCAGAGTCTGGCTCAGTTACACAGGCTGCCTCTAGCCTCAAACTCATGATCCTCCTGCCTCTGTCTCCCAAATCACTGGGATTACAGGTATGTGCCACCATGCTTGGCTCATTTATTAACTCTTAACAACCCTCTTCTCTAAGTTTTAATATTCTAATGTAGAAAACTGGTCCTATTATTTGCTCCATAATTTAAAAAGTGCCTTTTCTAACTAACTTAGTCTCCTTCTTAGCAAAAGTTCAGCATCTATTGCTATTATGAGTTATCGTATCCTAATGTAGTGCTGAAATGCCCTAAGACTGAGCCACTTCCATTAATATCCCATATTCTTTCCAGCACTCCTCCTGCCCAGAAGAAAATGTATCAGCAAAGAAAGCACTAATCTATGCTATGCATTGACAATGACAAGGCAGCAGAGGGCGCAGCCAGAAAACACACTAAGAAAAACCACACTGGGTAAACAACTTATAGGCAATAGAAACATGCTAGAGATTTTGCTAAAAACCAAAGAGACAAAGTAAATTCCATAAAGAAGTCATAACCACATTTGCAAAAAGCTTGCCTAAGTATCTTTGGAATGAACTGTAGAAAAACCTTAAGTCTCTTAAAATGATGCTTCAATCGTATCTTCAAGACAGATTTTCAGCTTGAAGCCCAGTGGTTTCCAGCAAAAGTAAGCCTTGGAACTGCCCCCAAAATTACAGAGCAGACACAAAGTACTTTTTTTTATCTTAGTGTTTTAGGGAGAAATCATAATGATTTCATTTTCTCTTCAAACATCACTGACCTTACACTGAAGGCTTGGTGAAATATGCATCATTAGGTCACAAAAGGATTAAATTATAGGGTTCCACAGCACAGTCTTTGAAAGCCCTGAGGTCCAGATTCTCAACTTGCCCTCCTTGCCATCCCCCACCCACCCTCAACACCCTTTCTTGAAAAAAATACAAAAAGATCATGAAATTATTCTCCATTAAAAGGTATTTTACTGCCATGCACAATGGTGTATAACTATAATTCCAGTGTCTTGGGAGGTAGAGGGAGGAGATTCATGACTGGAAGCCAGAAGCAGCCTGCATAACTTAGTGATACACTGTCTCAAGATTGAAGAAAAAAAAAATAAGTACTGACAGTGATGATGAATGGTAGTTGTTGTTAGGTGATATCATGACCAACTCACAGCAACCCTCATATGTGCAAGGCCCCAGAAGGGCTGGGTTCAACCACCCCGTACCCCCCCCCCAAAAGGTATTTTATAAAAATGTACTGTATAGCTTTTTAAGACGATAGAAAAGTGCCCATTCACCCACATAACATATATGTTTTAGATTAATAAGGGCTGGGTCTTCAGTTTTATAGTCAAACAGAAAAGTGCCTATTTCTGTCTGTAATTCTGTACCCGAATTTAAGAAAAAACTAAACTTCTAATTAGCACTTCAAAATGTTCTAAGTTATCTGAGTTAAAGAACTTAATAAGAGTTATCTAAGTATTTCAGATGGGAGAAGGACGAGGCAATCCAGGCAATCCTGAAACAATCAGCCCTTGAAAACCCTATAAGGGTCGCTATGAGTTGGACAGGACTCAACGGCAACCTAACAACAACAAGTATTTCAAAAATCCAGGAAACATAAAACATTTAGCATAAGTTACACATGAATGGTGAACAAAACCAAACATTTTAGCCCACTAGGCAATCAATACGGTTTGAACTAAACTCTCAAAATCTTACACTGACCTTTAAAAATAGTTATTCGTATGCCCATATTATGCTAAGGAAACTAAAGCTAAAAACGTTTACATTATTTCTCTAATGTAACTCAACTAGCAAAAAACAAAACCATGACTGAACTTTCAGGTCTGCCTGCCTCCAAAGCTTTGAGACTTCCTCACTAAAATTGCCCTCAATTGTAGCAATGACAATCCAGAGGAAATCTGTACAAATCTCAAGCAGATTAATGTGTTCGTGAGGGTAAATGCTGTAGATTTAATCACTCAAATTAAATGCCATCTGGAATCTCTTACTCCACTTGGTACAAGCATCCTACATGTGTTACAGCCAACCCTTGCCTTGGCAAAGAATTCAATAATTCTTCTGCTCCAATACCATCAATAAGCAGCATATGAATACAGAAAACAAAGCCAGTCACTTCTAAAGAATCACATTAAAACTACTGTTGTTTTAGATTTCTTTTATTAAGGTTTTTTTTTTTTTTTTAAATGCATGAACTCTTTGTCAACCCCATTTGTTAAATGGGTTTGCAGAATCAGTTTCCTTCTTCCCAACATTCAAATCCATCTTCATAATATTTTCTACTATCAACTAAACATCTTGGTTTCTTACTAGTGCTTTCAAATCTATTAGAGTAAAAGTTTAAAAACCTCCAGAGAAAATAGAGAAAACCGTCCTTGTTTTTCAAAGGCCAAAAGAGAATAGACTGAAAACACCCACAGAATGGATAGCAATAAGATTAACAAACAAAAAGCAACATTTCAGGCCTACTCAGAGACAAGAGATGTCAGACAACTGACTTCCAGTGAGCTGTATGTATTTCCATTTCAAACTAAAAGTAGATTGTCACTCATAGGGACCTTTGGATCAGCTGCTCCAACTCAGCTCTTGTGGATGTGGCTTATTTATGTCCTTGTTATCAAGCAGAAGGATAACTTTACAACCTTTACCAAGGGCTTTTCTTCTTACCAGTCTGATCCTTTTTCATCTCTAAAAAGTCATGTGAATGGAACACTAATTTAGAATGAATGAATTTAAAGAAGAAATGAATGGTTTAGCCATCAAAAGTTTAAGCAACAGCTTTAGCTGAGCTAAACTTAATTTTAAAAACAAGTTGTCAGGTCAATAATCTTTCAACCACAATTGAAAAAGTATTTTCTAGTGTTACCTTTATTTCACTTCAACCAAATAAACTCATCTCCTATACTAATCCTATAATAGCTAACTCAAAGTTTAACTTGAGAGCCTTTACAAGGAAGGAAAAAACAAAACAAAACAAAACAAAAAACACCTCTCCTATTTGGTGTCTGTCAAAGAAAGGTAGTATTCTGAGCAACTACTGTGACCTAAAGTGTTTTTATCTTAAAGTACACCCACAAACTACATCAGAGTCGAAGTCATTAACATACATTATTAAATCTCACATCAGTTATTAAGCTCAAACACAGATTTTATCACTAAGAACATGGATTTTAGAGACAGTAACTATAGCTGCTTGGGTGCATTTTGCTGAAAAAGTACTGTCAAATCATCTTGAAAGCATAAACAAATGTGTACTGGTAAGATGTCTTCAGATTCTGTTCTGCTTTTTACTATACAGAATCAACCATACAAGAGAAGGCTCACTGAGAATGGTCCTACTTAGCATTTAAGACACTGGAGATATTCAGCATGTCTACTGCTATTATGAATCAAATTGTAACAACAATAAAAGATTTTACATTATAAAAATAAGAATTTGTTAGTCAAATGAGAATGATGACACCTAATGCCATACCAGTCACTAGGAGTCCCAGTAAGAAAGTAATAACCGATCATTCTAATGAAAAACCATGACAAATTTAGCAATGAAGTCCAAATAAGTAACAAAACAAAACTCATGAATTTTACCATCCACGGCCAAATGGGTAGATCAGAGTCCACATGGGTAAGTTAGTACCTGCAGGCAATGTTTGGGGAGTCCCTTGAATTTGTTTGAGGCCAACTTTTCAATTCAACAACAATGCCATCTATATATGTGACATTTTTGTAAAAACTGCATAAGAAATAAAACAGGTAGAATAAAAACTATAGTCAATATAATAAAAGAAAATCATTCACTGAAAGACAGGTACACATAAACAGTAAAATGGCATAACCTTCCTGACCTTGTAAGTAGATGGCCAAAAAAACATAAAATATCTTTAAGAGGCAACTATTTCTAAGTGCTACACAACATTATTAGTCCTTACTGGCTGAATTCTTCAGCCATTTGCACCCAACATGCTCCTTTCCTGTCCCCTCAGTCAGTCATTAAAAGCATATATAATTCCAATTATTTCTTTGCATAACTAAAGACAAAAAGAACAAGAATTACCAAAAAAAAAAAAAAAGCAGCAGAACTGAAAATACTCTACCTTTCCTTCCAGGCTATTTTAAGGCTGTCTCATACTGAAGGTTATTCTCAGCCCCCCAAACTCCATTAACTGCCAAGACCAGTGCCTTGGCACACATGGCACAAATGCCCAGCTGAAGCCTGGTGATGTCTAAATGACCTCAGAAGCCTGGAGTTGTTCTCCAAGACTGAATGAAACAAAGTGTATAAAGGGTCAGTTCTTATACGGTACCCTGACAACAAGATAAATGAGGGTTAAGGTTCTGAGTTCACGAAACCCTTCTTAGTTTGGGTAGGGTAGGTGGCGGCATCAAAGGGGTTTCATTGACATCTAGCAACTCTTATTTCCAACTAGGAATCCTAAGAATATCTTTAAATATGCAACGCCACCAGACCCTACTGGGTTTCTGCTGCAAGGGCAAAGTGTCACTTAGGAATCCCGAGTCCTGGGGACACTCAATCAAACTAAGCCAAAGTTGCTTTTGCAAAATTTTTATCTAGCGTGAGTGGAAGAAAGAAGAAAGGCACAGAAACAGGAACCCTCCTCCAAGGAGCGGAACAGCTAACATGCAGTAAGCATGACACATTTCTCTGTGTGTGTCCCAGGGCCACAGGGACTGGTGCTTTGCCAGCGTGGGGATCAGCAGCTCAGGGGCGTCGGTGACACTAGAGAGAGGGCTTACCTTGTTGGAGGCCATCTCACTGACGGAATGCCTGGTCTGCAGGGTCTCTAGCTGGTCCAGACACCAGTCCAGCTCCTCCAGGGTCTCGCTGGCCAGTTTCTGGTAGGCCTCCTCTGGGAAGAGATAGGGAAAGGGGGACTCAGTTCTCAAGCGCTTCACGGGGCCGCCGGCGAGTTCAAAGGGGACCATCCTGCCGTACCCCGCCATGCTCGGATGCCCGGTGCCCGCACATGAGGGCTGCTCCTTCATATTGCCGAGCCCGGCAACGCGACAGGGGCCGAGGCAGTGCTCGCGGGGCGCTGCGTCTCAGGACCGTAGGGCTTCTCCAGCTTGGCGTCGCAGGCCTGCCTCCGGGGAGGGCGCGCAAAGTGCGACAAGCCAACTTTCACACGGGGACGCCGGCGGGATAACAACGGTGCGAGTTTCAGACCGCGCCGCGTGACGACGGAGTCCTAGTCCCGGGGCTCCGCTCGCAAGGATGGCGCAGGGGTGGTGCGCGCGCCCCGGTGGCCACCCCGGCGTTGGAGCGTCGGGTCCACGGCCGGGTCTCCTCCGTCTCCCGCCTGGAGCCGGGGGCCAACGCCCGCCGTGCCTGCCCAGCCTCCCGCGCCCCACTGGAGGCGAATGAATCAGCCGCGGCCGGCTGCGTGGCCACCACGTTTCCTGTTTTCTTTCTCAAGTCCTCGGGCGGCGGGCGCAACGCGGCTCCATCGCCGCGGCTTTCCGGGAACACTCCCCCTCGCGCCCCTCGCGGCCCTCGGCGCTGGCTGGCGCCTCCTCCAATGCCTCACAGAAAGATTCCGAATTGCAAAAGCCCGTCGGTGCCACCCGCCGCGTCCCGCCCCGCAGCGCCGCCACCTCGCAGTGGCATCACCCTGAGCAGTTGGGTGCCGCTCGCTTTGAAGCGCAGCCGGGGAGGCGCGAGCGCTGGCGTGGAGTGTGGAGGGCTGATGTGGGGCTGTGTGAAGGAGGAGAGCGGCGGAAAACCCGGCGTGGAGCGCCCACAGCCAGCCGCCTGGGGTCGCGTCCGCCGCGGGGCTCAGGCGGGGCTGGGCGCGCAGGCGCGTGCGGCCGCGCACCTGCCCGGTGGAGACCCTGCGCGCCCTGATCGCCCAGACTGCCAGAGCTTCTGCATCCCCACTGACGACTGCGCCCTGCGAGGTTGCGTGGGAGGGCCTGGCGGGCGGCGTGGACAAGGTTACTTAGGACCTGCACAATCAATTCTGGAGGTTTAGGATTTGGGGGTTTCTGAGGATTTGCTTCTGAGTGTTTAGGATTTACATACTTTATGGGAGCAGAATTGTGGGGATAAGAGCATGCCTATTAAGAGCAAACTCTTTCAGTACCCAGCCTTGCCCCTAAGTGGACATAAAGAAACAGAACAGTGTTGTTTAGCCTTAGAATTTGACAACGTGCTGCATTTGATAGTCAGAATCACCTAAGAGTTACCTTAAAGGAACAGCAAAGTGAATGAACCACGAGTTAAGTAGAGTTACGCGTGCCCCCGCAGGCATGCTTCTTTTATGGGACTGCATAAGACCAGGATGATTTTGTAGTGCCAAGGTCTTGAAGAGTGTTTCTACTCACTATGTACAGAATAAACTATAAATGCAGGGAAAGCAAAAAGATCATATCCAAAGGCGCTACAGGGAAACGAGTTCTATTTACAAGGGCTGACCCAGGGACCAGGGACACTTTCCCTAAACCCATCGCTTCAGGGAGACCTTCACAACATTAGTGTGGGGATAGGTAACCTTGAAGAACTCCAAACTCCCAAGGGTCCATCTTACAAAATTCGCCTTTGTCAGTTAGAAAGACGTTGAAAAGCTTACAGGAAGTGTTGAGATTACTTTTTTTGGTTTTCCAATCCACAGGTATCGATGGCCAAGAAATTTGGCCCATTGAAATTTTGACTCCATGCATTGTCAGTGGCACAGAAAAGAATTTCATGGACTGAATCTAAAGATCCTGGGATTTTCCAGGTAGGTTTTTACATATTTGTAAAAGTTGCAATAACTTCTTACAAAGAATTTGTTACATATGCCACATGGCTTGTTACCAAGGATTCCGGAACGGTCTACCCTTCATTCTGAGTCCCTAGGTTAAAATTTGTCTCTTTTATTCTACTTTTTCTGCACCAGTCTCTCTAAATACATATTTTAGGTAAACAAGCTACTGTCTAAACCTTGCCAGGTGAATTAAGTTTAAGGTGGAAGCATTTTTTTTCTTAACAAAAAGAACAACTTAAAGATAATTTTAAGTGGTAAGCATAAAGTAGTTTATCTTGCGTAGATTTTCCCTGAATATATGACTATAACATTCTAACATGCTTGTTATAAAAATGTAGCATGGGGCCAGACATGGTGGCCCATATGTGTAATCGCAGTAACTCTGAAGGTGGAGGCAGGGGGATCACAGCTTCAGGCCAGAGGCAGCTGGGTAATTTAGTAAGACCCTGACTCAAGATAAAAAATAAAAAAGGGTCTAGGGGTGCAGTTCAGTGGCAGTGTGTCTGCAAAAAGTATGCACAAAGCCCTGGGTTCAGCCCATCAGTGGCCCCCAAATGAAGCATTACACAATAGACATAAAGGGTTCATTATAATACTATGATTTAAAGATCCCAAACAATACTTTAGATATGAGTGTAACAAACATTTTCAATTTACTGAACCCCTTCCATATGTAAATATAGCATTACATAGTTGCCATGGTAATATATCTCCTTGGGTTTTGCTGTTCCTTTTTCTTCCTTCTGCTATACAATAGGAATTTAGGAATTGAAGGAGAAAATGTATATTATGGCCATTCAAGTTGTTAGCACATCCAGTGGGCTAAAGGCACAGACATTGTGTAGGATTTGTTTACTGCCATCTTTACAAGTGATCCAAAGCCAGGAATACCTTCTCAATCTCTAAGGCTTGCATTCTATATTCCTACCCCCTGTAGTCCAGCTATCTCAAAGCCTGAGACCCAGGGGACTTACCAGTACATGAACTGACCCCCCCCACCTCCATCTTCACTAACTTCCTAAAGGTTTTCTGAAATCAGAAGTAGAAGTTCAGGTCTAACAGGTTATGGCTCCACATATTATATTTCCATCTTTACTTTTTAATGTGGAAAAGTAATTCAGGAAAGTTTCAAGTTAATGCTTCAAGACATCATGCACTTAGATAACAGGGTTTGCTCTTAAGAAAGTAGTAGTGTTAACAAGCCCCCACGTCTATCAGTTTGCCATACTATGAATGCTTGCATGTTACTGTGATGCTGAAAAGCCATGCCACTGGTATTACAGATATTAGCAGGGTCATCCATGGTGGACAGGTTTCATCTGAGCTTCCAGATTAAGACTTAACAGCACCTAACAACAACAACAATTGTGACAAGAAGGGTAATTTATTTCAGAAAATACATTTTAGGTTCAAATCATGGATTGGCCATTTTGACTATTAGGATTTGAGTAAAATCATGATGTGATGTGTTTTTTAAGTTTCAACATCAGATTCCCTATATAAATCTGATGAAAAGAAATGATCCAGAAGACATATACATAAAAGAAAATATTTACTAATAACAGAATAAACAACCATTTCTTTTATAAGACTATTGCTAGAATAAGGAACTATTAATATTAACGTACAGCTCAGAATATTACTTTTTCCAGATTCCTAGGTTAATAGGCAATATCACCAGCCAGTTTTGAAGATCATTACCAAGTCTTCACTTTTAGGAATTTTAACCCCCAGGTGTTCTAAGACATTGAGTAACTGGCCTTTTCCTCCTCTCCTCCTCGCCCCCCAAAAAAGCCTCAATGTGGAGTTGCCAACTATCCTACAGGAAATTGAGTCACCAAACAACACACCTAAATGTCATCTACAGCTAGCAGGACAAAAACAGTGAGCCAGTTTAATTTTGGCTTTTACCAAGAACACATACTGCATTCATTAATAAAATACCAACCCCAGAGAGTAGTATTCGCTGTGGTCCTACTGAAAAATATATGAAAACTCTTCTGTTTGTCCAAAGTCCTGCTATATCAAGGAACGAAAGAGAGAAAAACACCCAAGCAAGAAGTATTGGGTAAATTCCACACAGGCTAGGAAAAGGGCTATGGAACAGCAACAGAGAAATAACTTGAGCCTTTAGCAGTCCCCTCCCAAGGCAGCATAGGTTTTCTTCAAGGCACCCTTGAACTATGTAACACCGTGGTTCTGTTCATACTCTTCTGAGAACAAACAGTACTCAATCCTCGCAGGCCAGCACTTAGCTTCCATCATTGTAATACGCGCAAGGGTTCCCCTGACACATGGCTGGAAACTGTGCCAAGGGTTCCAGAAGGGGATGCTGAAGCAGCAGCTTCCCTTTAAAAAGGAACAGTGTTGTCAGTTCAGAGCCACAGCAGTTAGTTGAAGGTTGAGGTCGTTTTCTTGTGAAATGTTTGGCCCATTTCTCTTACCCACACGATACAGCAACGGTGACCAGTGAGGTAAAAGGACCCACTCTCCTGGATGTGTAGCTCTGCGGATGTTGGTTTCTTTGCCAACACATGTGGGGCTAAAGGCATGTACAAGTTTGTCATAATTCCTAGACAGGCCTGTTGCTACAAATGAAGAGAATGCATCCAAAACATATCACTTACTTTGGATATCATTTGCTTGCTCTTAATTTAAAAAAAATATTAAAACCTTATCATGGCTGATTCAGATTGTTTTTTAAATTAAAACAACTTCATTAAACTGCTTCTAACAGCAAATACTTAAACATATGCCTTTCTAACCAATTCCACTGTTTTCTCTCTTAATTCCCACCAAGCCTACAGCCATACCACTGTGGTGCCCGATTCTGTCAGATCTCGAACCTAAGCAGGGTTGGGCCTTCTTAGTACTAGGATGGGAGACTGCCTGGGAACACCAGGCTTTGGAAAAGGACCTGGCAACCCACTCCCCCACAAAAAAAGCAATCAGCCATTGAATACCCCATGAATAGCAAGGAAGCACTAACAACAGTATTTTGCCTGTTGTATGTAGGGTCACTATGAGTCGGATACTGATTCAATGGCACCTAACAACAACAATAGTTCCCACCAAAATCCCCTTTGTTCCTGTGTTGTAGGAATGAGTTGATATCATAGGAAATAAGTAGAATTAGAGAAAAATTTCTACTTCTTATATTGTTTTGTGCTAATTACTCCATGATTTTGCTATAGTAAAAGATTTATGCAGGTTAGCTCTAACCTTTGCTGACATAATCTTTTCTTTTATATATTTTATCTGATGGGAAATACATGAAGGCCCTGGATTCTCTATCAATGTGTACATGTAACAGGTTTAAGCAGGGCCTGCCAGTGGCAAACTGCTCGCATTTACAACTCTATTTCTGGCATCAAGTTCTTGTTTTGAATCATTTTAAAATCATATAAATATATAAACTTTCACTTAGTACCTAAAAAAATCCAAAGTGAAGATGTGTATAATTTTGTGAAGTATATTTTTCTTTTATCTTCCCATTATCTACAATTTTTTTTCTAGTGCTGCCTATGACTCTAGTGGAATTTTTTAAGAAAAATAAACACAAGATTGCGTTCCACTGACTTCTAGTTCCCTTAGTATCTCAATATTTATATAGCACCTTGCATCATGCACTTCATAAGAGTCCACAAGAACATGATGGCTATTTGAGTGTGTCTCTCATCCAAGGAAAGCCTAGAGTCTAGCAGTGAAGAAATTTTTTTTTTTTTTTTTTTTCGGTACTGAGGGTTGAACCCAGGGCCTCATGCTTGCATGCTCTGCAAGTGCTGGACCACTGAGCTGCACCCTCAGCCCATTTTTTTTTAATTTTTTTGAGACAGGGTCTTGCTAAGTTACACAGACTGCCTCTGGTCTCAAACTTGCGATCCTTCTGCCTCTGCCTCCTGAGCCGCTGGGATTACAGGCGTGCGCCACCGCGCCCAGCTTGAAGAAAATTTTAACACACCCTACAGCAGCATGTATTCTCAAAGACAGAACTACATGAGCTATGGGACATTAAAAGAAGTGTACTTAAATCAGACTGGGACAGAGGTGGAGTGGGGAAAAGCTAAATCCCCAAAATGGAAACAGAAGATAAATAAAAAAGGATGGGAAGGATATTTAACAGATAACAACATGAGCAAACACCTGGACCTATGATCAACAAGATGTGTGTATGCACATGTGCAAGTAGGAAAATGAGCTGCCAAGAATAGAGTCTTGCTCAAGGAGAAAGAGGCTACAAAAATACAAGAAATCTGCAGATGCGGGCCATGGAAATCTTCTTATACACCAGCAAATAGGAGCTTTGGACTATTTTTCAAAAGTAGAATCTGCTGAGTAATTCAGAGAGTTGTGGGGCATGGAATCTGATTTTATTTTAAATGTAAGACTAACTCTAGTGTAGGGTAACAATGAGATTGAAGGAGTCAAGGCTGGCATCAATGAGACCATTATCTTTGACCCCATTATTACTAGAATAAAATTAAATATTTTATAGACCATTTGCTTCTTTGGTGATTATTCTTACATAATACTATGTCATATATTAAAATCCTATGTAGGCATATATTCCCCCAATATGTCAGACATGAATAGAAGGACATCCCAGTGTGATTTGTGAGGGGATAGGCTTCCTCCTTTTAAAAATTAGAAACCTTTTGTCACTGAGTTTTTAATTGTACTGTAATAAGATGGGGGAAAATGTATTCACCAGAATGTATTTATTATGTGGAGAGCTTGCCTGCAAGAAAGAGAATGATAAGGTAGTTATAATGAGGCTAAGACTTTGAGAAACTCTGGTTGGAATAAAAGTAATCTATAGCTTCGTCTACACAGGAAAGTGGGAAAATAAGCTGATTGCAGGAGAAAGAGAGGAGGGAAGGATACAGGGAGGGACGTGAGAAAGAGTGGAAAGGAGGAAGAGAGGAAACGAAAGGGGAGGGGGACAGACAGACAGACAGACAGACACCATATATCTAATCTACAGGGTAACTCCACCACATAAACTTTGCCTTCTCCCAGTCTTTAATAAAGTTACTGAAGGTACAAAATGCTGAGTTGTTTTATTTTGTTTTAATTCATTGAAGGGAGTGAGCTTGAAGACTGTCCTAACCAGAACCATCTGCCTGAGATGACACTGGAGAAAAGAGGCAGAGAAAGAAGAGAAAGCTCTAGAACTTAGTGTAAGAATGGGGAAGGCCTTTGTCCATGCAATTAGAGTTGGATACAAGTTTAATCAAATATTAGTGTTGGGGGCTTTATGGACATGTGTGCAATTATAAACAACATTATTCCTTGAAGAGAATTGAAGAGGAAGAAGAATTTTCCAGTCTCTAGTCCACTACACAGAAACTACAATCCCAAGGCAATTAATTCACCTACCTTTTCTGGGACCTTTTTTTTTCACCTATAGATTGGGGATAATAAGAAGAACTTTATAGGTTAGTTTAGATTAAGTGAGAAATTGTAAGTTAAATAATCTTGCATTGCTTGTCTAGTAGAGTCTTTCTTCTTCCTCCTCCATTTTGTCTTCCCTTTCCCAGGGGTTATCTTAAGTTTTCAACTTAAATAATCCTATTAATTCAGGTAAGTCTACTGACTAATATTTAGGGAAAACCTAAGGGTTCAGAACCTTAATACTTACTTGGGGTAGTTTTGAGGATGATAAGAAAAAAATGAAATTTATGTACCTTATAAATTTGCTTTAGGAAAATCTTGTTGCTAGATTCACTGCAGAATTTAGACAGATTTTTAAATATGCACCTCTTAATACAATAAAGCTAGCTTCCTATGACATCCATTTCATTTGTGGTTAAAAGGAAAATGAAAACTCCCAAGAAAGGCACAAAATATGAAGTATTGTTTATTCTGGAGGAACTCATTCACTCATTCAACAACATTTTAAAACATGTACAAGGTATATTCCAGGAGATCCAACAATGAACAAAGTAGTCAAAAGTTCCTTGCCTACTCTTAAGTTTACATTCTACTAGTTATGATGGCCTTTCTTTCATTCTAATAAACATATATTGGACACTTGCTATGTGTCAGGTGCTGAGTACACCAAAGGGAAGGAATCACTCTTGGGCTTCAGGGAGCTCATAGTGCAGTAAGAAAGACAATTACAGTACAGTATGTGCGTAAGTTATCCACTAAAACCAGGGCAGTAGGTATAGATGCAGGGTAAGCACAAAGCAGAGATGCAGGCAGGGCTGGTGCCACCTGATGCAGCCTTGGAAAGATCTGGAACAGCTTTCTAAAAGAAGGAATGTCAGTCCCAAGTTTCCCAAGATGAACTGAAGAGTTGACCAGGTGGAGAACAGAAAGTGACATTTGATATAGAGGGCATACAGGTGCCATTGCCAGTTGAGGAACATGGGCCATTTATGTAGCTACAAGCA